>JABAJU010000251.1:0-18312 GCA_018220975.1 Tephrocybe sp. 9980TJB | reverse complement strand
GTGAGCATTGATGCTATAATTGGATTCCCCAATGTCAGAAAAAAAAAACACTGCAGGCTTGCGAAGATCTTACTAGAGGTTCAATTGAGAAAGTATAGCAATCCAAACGTCGTCGGGCCTAGAAATAGGTGTATAGATACATCTCGGTTGCAGATTTAAAGAAACTTACCGAATGATCAAGTTGTGGTGTTTATTATACGCCTCTACCACCCCAACAACGAATCCGTTTTTTCTGATGATAAGTTCTTGCCCCTTTTTCAAAGAGCTCTGCAGGATTGCTCCCGGCTTATGCGTTGTCCGAATAGTGTTTAAGATGGCATTTGGCTCGTTGTAGGATGAGTCATACTGAGAACGCTTATATTCCTTGGAAGGGTGATCGGCCACAGGGAATGTCACAGGCATCTTCGAGGAGGAAAAACGGGAATCTGATTGGGGCGTTGATTTACTCGTCTGTTAAGTACAAGAATCTGGGGCTGCAAGTGATGTGTCATGGTAGATCACGATGCTGTGCAATGTGCTGTGTATATCTCACTTGCCGTATGGTTGGTTCCTACCAACGCACCAAGAGAAGCTACGGCATCAGTTATCACCCCTGAACCTTCCTTCTCGAAATGATTTGACTGCCAGGGTTTTGGGTGGTAATTTTGATAAACCATGAAATCAGATAATGGCAACACACCTCAATGGCACATGGTACACACCTACAAACAACACATGAACACTTCCAGGACTCAACTCTGCGAAAGAATCATTCTCCATGAGCGTAACCCGAGCAGCCCGAGTCTGATTTGAAGTAGAGTGTGGTTCTTTTACTGAACCATAGGCAGAAGTCGAACCATTCACATCCAGACCACACGAAGGCATTCACACCCGTGCGATTCTACCAAGAGCGATGTCTGCATATTGTCTCTGCCGTCAATCTTTGAATCGTGCTTTCTACTTAGTAAATGCAGAGCGTCCGAGGGATTCAGATGCCCTGCAGGCCATAGCGAATTTTCATGTGTTGATTGAACTTGAATTTGTGAAGATGAGAAACTTAGAAACAAGTTAAAATAAAGGTCATGTAACCACTTGATAACCCCGAACTTTGGGAATGCTTTGAGGACACTCTTTATCACCTTGCTTGTCAAGGTTTCTCCGTAACCCATAGAAAATCCAAAACACATTTTGAATGTGATGTTTTCATGAGGAGATAGACATTCCTTAACATCGAAATGCTTCCAAAAAAATCCCTCCATAGAATTGAAGATTTCTTAATAGTAAGGATTTCAATGGTACCAAGTAAAAGCAACTTTGCAGCCATTCCTTCTGAGATGTTCCCGGAGAGTCAGACCAGATATCAAGGTGGATGTAAATATGAATAAATAGAACAGTCTTTTTGCAGGCATTGCCGACTCCCAGAATAAGCATATAATATGAGTCTAGAGCCATACTGAAGCAATTAAAGCCCTTCTATCCTCCACCACTGTCGACTGGAATCTTGTTGTAACGTATTGAATAACGAGGAATTGTTGCAAGATGTCGGCCAGTGAACAAAGAGTGAAGGAGACGGAGAGGGTTATAATGCTTCGCAAGCTGTGAGAGCAGCTCGACTAGATAGGAAGTGCATCAGAAAACACGCATCGAGGTACGTAGACAGGTGGGGAAAAAACTCACTGTACTGGAAGAAAATGACAGAAAGAGGCACGGGTTGACTCTGTAGGCATTTACAGATGAGAAGGACGAAAACGAGAAAAAAAGACATGCTGCATACCTGGATGATGAGCAAGTGATTTTGGAAGCCTGGTAATGGTTTTGAAAGGAAATAGATGCCACCTAGATTTAGCGCTTAAACATAGCCTACCAATGGAGCTCTGGAATCGTGACGTACCTGGCAGACGCGAAGGATCCTTTACCCGCAGCATCAATGCAAAAAGTGGAAAGTGGTTCATGAACGCAAGCAAGGTCTCCAAGCTTGCCTGCACTACCAGGACAGAGAGACGCATCTACATTATTTTTCAGAAAGGCCCCTGTTTCAACGCTGCATGTCACGTACCACGGCAAACAGTGCATAGTAAGCTAGGACTGTGGGGAATAAAAACGCAAGCAAAGTGAAGAGGATTGTGCCAAATAAGAGTTGATCGATGTCGTACTCCCAGGAATCTGTTCGGTTGCGCAGAACGTTGTATCGCTTTCCTGCGTGATAGATATTAACTCAACAGTCTCACACGAAGCAGGGCGTTGCTCACCTCTGAAAAGGTTCCATAGAGAGCCAGCTGTCTGCAGCATCCTCTGGTATACACCCCTTGATATAGCGTAACATACATATATATGGGCTGTGAGGATTGCCAGCACATCGAGAAGAAGTGAGATAGCGACAGTCATGCCTCCATTGCTCAAAATTCCAATCGCGTAGATTAGTGTAGGAAAGTAGGGGACTCCTTTACGAACAATGTCTAATATAGTCTGAGCTCGTGACAAAGATGAAGGAACACAGAACGCACTGCCCCACAAAGTTACTAGATCAACGAAGGTATATGCATAAAAGCGGCTCAGCTCAGTATTGAGCTTTAACCCAGCTGGCCATGAATCGAGCCACCGCAACGCCTGCTGGACCCACTGAATTATGAAACCCTGCGCAAAATGTGCCATATATTCATTGCGGTATATGGGGGAAATTAATTTACCTCGGAATTTTTAACCAGAATTTCGGTCAAGATAAGATAGTTTTCACAAATGAAAGAACCAAGGGCAACACCCATGGTAATATCGTTCAAAATGAGCCATACCGCGTTAAAGAAGCTGTAAGGACGCGTTAAGCCATGGTTCACGGTGAGGAAAAGACAAAGGACAGACTTGGTATAACGTTTCGAGTAGACATAAATAGGCGTCGATGTACGGCATCGTAGCGATTCAACCTCGGCCGAGAAGAAGCCCATTTGTTCAGCCCTGACATCTAGTTGCTGAACTGTGAACACAATCAATCCTGGTTGGGACATAGTCTTAACGGGGAGCCCACCTGTTGCCGATACATCCTTTAAAAAGGGAAACGAGGCCGAGGGAAGGATCGGGAGATTACAGAAATTAGACAACGCAACAGATAGCGATGTCGAGAGACGTAAAATAAATGACCCCACGAAAGACAAATGTTTAATGACTTTTGGATCCTCCGTCAAAGTGGACTCGCTGAGGATGACTTGCTCTAGAGTCTTAGCTGAATTGAACTAAAAATACTTAAGTATGCGGGGGCGTCACAATAGCATTACAACACTACCTGGTTTATGACCATGTCGTTGATGCTTGAATTAAGATATTTTGACTTTGGAGCTGTGAAGTCATGCTGGGCTGAAGGTAAATATGCAGAAGCCTGTGCCACGGTCTGGTGGGGGACATTTAGGGTATAGAAGCGTAAAGTATTTGATTGATGTCGATGGTACTGTATTAGGGTATAGTCTCTTAAATTTGCTCATAAAAAACGAGCCAAATGATGGATTAATTATGAGCTTACCCAGTACAGCTTTCGAACCTGATAATAGGAAACGAGGTGTGCGAGTCGCCATTTCTTGCATAAACACATATTCCAAGTAGTTGAGGCTCGCCACCACACGATACTGAGAGAAATCTCCAATGAATTGAATGGTGCAACGCTTGCAACGCGGATTGCGCTTCTTGTTCCTACACCAAGATTATGGACTGCAAAGTTTTGATGAACCATGATGAACATACATCTTCAGTCTTAAGAACACCTGCTACGCAGATTGAAGGAGTCTTCCATCCGTAGCAAAAACCCGAATGCTTCACATCGTAGGGCCAGAAGATGGTAGTGGACATAAAGCAGCAACGACCACGTGACTGTCACCAATTCCAACGTTGACCTTGAAGGTCCTCTTTGTACTCTCCCGTCAATCCCTCTTGCCATCGTGCAATATACCTCTCTCATATATGGAATCTTCATACCCGGCCAGACAATCAGGCAACTTCTCTCGCAGGCCAGACGTCAAACGGAAACTCGTGGTGGTTGGTGACGGTACGGGGCCCATAGTATTAGCATGGACCATGTTGGGCTTATTATTGTGTTTAAGGTGGTTGCGGAAAAACGTGTCTGCTAATTGTGTATGCCGAGAACCGGTTTCCAGAGGTAAGCTGCAGTTCTTCAGTTGTTCATGTTTAGGCTTCTATTTAGATGTCTCGCGTATTTGACAGGCATATATACCAACAGTCTTCGAAAACTACGTTACACAAGTCTCATTCGAAGGCAGAGAGATAGAATTGGCACTTTGGGATACTGCTGGGCAGGAGGAGTATGATCGGCTCAGGCCACTGAGTTACCCCGAAAGTGATGTGATCCTCATCGTGTTCTCGATCGACTTTCCGGTCAGTCTTGCTAATGTTCAGGACAAAGTGCGTGTTATACAATGTTTTCTCTGTCCAACAATTGATCTTATGGGGTAGTGGTATCCTGAGGTCGCACACTTCTGTGAAGGAACACCGTTGATTCTCGTTGGAACAAAAACTGATCTTCGGTCGGATGACCAGACGAAGAGGATGCTAGGTGCACAGGGGCAGGCACCAATAACACCAGAACAGGGAGGAAATGTTGCAAGAGAGATTGGTGCTAAATATGTGGAATGCTCTGCGAAGACAGGGCGGGGCGTGCAGGATGTCTTCAACCTTGCGCTACGCGAGAGCTTGAAGGGAAAGTGGGGCAAAAAGATGAAGCAACGGAGCAAATGCGTTGTCATTTAATCTTTTCTTTCTCTTTTTTCGGTGTGTACTAGCGATAGACCGGGACTTTTACTGATATCTCTCCTTTATTATTATTGTCATATATCCTCATCTTCTCTCCAAGTATCAACATCATCCTCAAGTCAGAATCTAGGAGTGAAACGGACCCCTTAACCTCATAGAAGAAGCCTTAGACCATTCTAATGTCATCGTACTACGTCAAGGGCTCATCATGGTTTGGACACCGCCGCTCATCCTGTTGATTTCATTCAATAGTCATTTCATCACCAATCATCTCACAGAAAGCATCGAAACTCCTGGATTCAAATGCAATGCCACGTTCATCTGTCTGCCCAAGGCTGATTCCGTTGCGTCTTGTGACAGACGTATCAATGTCATGATTAACATGCGATGGCGTTTCAGCAGACAATATCATGTCATAGCGACATCCCAGATATTTGCCTCCCTGAGGATCTTAGTCTGATAAATGTTATACGGGGACAGTGCTACTGCGATGCATTCTCATGATAGATTTCTTACACCATATATCGTTTTTGACAGACGAAGTTCGTTATTCAATCATCTCCAATGATAATCGATGATTCTTGATGTCAAATGGTGCTCAAGGAAGACACTAGGAAGCTATGTGTACGAATGCATGTTTCATATTTGCCGCAAGCCTACAGGGTTCTACAAAACTGTATAGCTAAGAGGATGATGAGAATAGATCATATATAAACAATAGAGCAGAGGAGGGCGGGAAAATGCGAAAGAAAAGCAGAAGACGAGTATGGAACAGAGTACAAATACAATTAATGTGGAGGTTATTGATATAATGCGAAGGGAGTGTTTGGTACACCAATGGTTCAATGCAGAAATGCGCTGTGATAAATATGCAGGCCGATAGAGAGTCAGGTGGCAGGAAGGGATCGAAGGATGAATAAAAATACGGTAATGGACAACGGATTTTGGTCATACACGCGTTGGAGACGATCCCTTCATGCCTCCGAACGAAGGCCAGGGGGCGGTGAGGGCCGACGAGGGCGCGTGGGCACGGGTGCTGGTGCAATGACCACCGGAGCTGGTGAATCCAACTTGCGTCCGCTTGGTCGTCGCTGTTTGATTGGAGGCGTACCCGAGCGAGGCCGGGGACCTGCGGGGGGCGAGCGCACGAAAAGACTGCCTGAACGAATTGGAGTTACGTTGGGAGAGGAGCTGAAAGAGTCCGGAGAAGCTGATGGGGTAGGGAGTGTGGCAAATCCACGCGGAGTTCGTCGGGTCAGACTAGATCCATTTGGGGTCAATGAGCGCTGGGATGTACTGGGAGTACCAAAAGGCTCAGGCGAAGTTCTTTGTGGTGGCGTGGGCGCCCTTGATGGCGCTGGTGACGGCGTTGGAGAGGGGCTCTTGCGGTTCGGATCGGGAATCAAAGGGAGTCGACGGATGGATGTAGATTCGGGAGCCTGTAGAACTGCCTTCTCTGGTGGGGGTGGCGGGCACATGACTGTAGCATTTGCTGACGGTGATGAGGGCGCACGCAATGATGAAAGGCCCGGTGCTTTGGGTTGGTGAGGAGTTGGAGGGAAATGAGCGAGGAAGGGCACGCGACCGTTGGCCCGAGGTGTATTTGGATGGACACCATACCATTCGAGGATGCTCCAGGTAGTGGATGCTGATGCGACGGCAAGTGGGGACATGATGGGCGAAAGTGTGTTGTCGGCTGCTCCTAAATTCAACGCTGGAGGTGCCGCGATGCGTGTACTATCTATGACAGGAGTAACAGCATTCGGAGAGTCGTCAGGAGATTCAGGAGATTGGAACATTTTGCCTTTGGAATCCCAAATTTTGGATAATCGAAGGTCCACGTTAAGACTCAAATCAAGCGAGGCATGATCGAAAAGCGGGAGGTGTGTCTTATTATCCTGGGCGATGCCTTGCCAGCTTGTCTGCTTTTCAGATCCTGCCTTCGATGAAAGGTTGAGCTTTTCAGATAGAGGCTTGAGCATGAGGTCTACATCCCGATCAACGGGAGAGAGGGAGGGCCCATCAACGCTGACATGGCACGTATCAACTTCCTCTGCTAGCCATGCTATCACTTCCGTGTCTCGAAGGTCTTCATCATCGTCATCTGCTGTCTGCCACGATTCGGGGTCGTTGAAAATCTTTTCTGCGAGGGCACTACCTGGCACCGCACCCAGAATTGAGCCAAATGGATTCGCAGAAATTAACGGAGACTCAAGCGAATCCAAGTCGGGTACGTGCTTTCGGAACATGAGAGGAGACGACGACGAGAGGAGAGGCAGAGGAGGAGTCTACAGTCCCAGACTGTACAGCAGAATCGAAAGATCCAAAAGACCAAAGAGGTCTAGGTTAAAGGTTGAAAAAGCCCTGTCTCCAACGACCGGTGATCTCGCCAACTCCAGTAAAACAGTGATGGTCAGGGCAGTCGCCTCACCAATGAATTCAGCCTGTGTCCTTGTGATGAACCTGAAACGAAGTGGATGAACATTGAGCGCTACATTCCACGCATCAAATCCCCTAATCAGACATATAGAGTTCTATTTTAGGCAGAATTTGACGCTAGACTGCACCGCAACTGTCAAGATCCAACACCACCTATCACCACCTAAAACACTTGGAATACCATAAAACACCGCCCTGTTCCTCTCATCTCCAGGAGCTGGATATCTCATACTCAGTGAATAAGAATTTTGGATTCGTAAGGACCTGTTACATCCATACGGAGCCATTAGAAAGCCCTGTAAAGCTCCATTTCAATTAACTGATTGCGCATGGGATGATTCGGAGACGCATAAATCAAGAAGGTAACAATCTTATCAGACTTATTTGTCTTCTTCCACGTCCAACCCCGCATTCCTCCTCAATTCCTGGTTCAACCCCTCCCGTTTCTCGCAACTCTCGAATCTGAAGCTACGAGCCAACTCCTCCAACCGGTCCTCATCCATGCCTCTGAACATCTCCGCCCACTCTCTCACAAGGAACTCTGCTACAAGTATCGTACGTGAAACGCGCGTGACCCGCTCCTGCAAGCTCCACAGAGGCGGATAGAGTTTGAGGTATGCTGCATCGGCGACCGACTCCCGAATGAGGGCTTCAATGGGGGCATAGATATGTTTCACGTGGGTGTCATCTTTACCCCATGCGTCGACCGCCAGCCTGTGCTTTCGGGCAAGGAAGTCGCCAAAGTGCTGCATGTACGGAGTGTTGCGCGAGACGTAAACCATGCCCTGGAAGCCAATGTCTTTGTAAAGCCAGATGGACCAACTGAGCTTATCCTAAACACAATGAGCACCGCGTTAAAGCAAACAGTAATCTATGCACAGACCTCTTTGTAGACCGCAAGTTGATCGCGTAACACACTCTCCCGACGCGTATTGATTTTGTCGGTTTCTTCCCCATCATACTCCCGTCTCGCGTAGACAGGGCCCCATTCTCCGTTCCAGACGCAGAGTTCTCTATCATCCATCCATCTCCTCTTCCTTTGGTACTTTTCTCTTATCACCGCTACTTCCTCGGGCGTTCCGGTGTATTTCTCTCCACGTTCACCTGGGAAGCCTTCCACTGCATAGTCATGGATCGCAAATGCGGTGTTCGGCCAACGTCCTCCATTTCTAACGTCGTCCGGGAATCCACTGAAATCTGTTGCGAACGTGTTTCCGTCTAGGAAAATGATATGTCTCTCGTCTTTGACCTCTTCGCGTATCGCCGTCGAAAGTCTATCGTACAATGCGATGAGCCTTTGGGCTTTCGGCGTGGGATCTGCGGGTTCGTTAAGGAGATTATAACCTGCTACCCATGGATTGTCCTTATAACGAGTAGCGAGCTCCTTCCAGAGCCAGACAACGCGATCTTGGAAGTCTTTGTGTTTCCAGAATGAGGGGATATGCATGCCTGCGTCGGCGTGCCATCCTCCACTCTGACCCCCTGGTGCTGAATGAAGATCGATGATCGTGTATACGGAATGCTTTGCACAGGCCTCAATGGCGCGATCAAGATGTTTGAACGCATTGGCCTTCAAAACACAGGGATTCTGGTCATCTGACCAGATCGCGTCAAGCTTTGATATATGATGTACTATGAGATCGCACCTTCGAAGTGATGATAATTGACAGCAATTCGAATGCAATTCAATCCCAAAGATTTAAAGAAACGCGCATCATCCTCCGTGAAAAAGTGCTCGAGGAACTATAGTTATAGTTCGCTTTAGTTGTTGGGTATGATCTTCTTTATAACGTTGAACGCACCTTGTCGAAGAAGAACTCTGCCTTCTGGTCTCCAAGCACTTCAGCCAGCGCTTCACGGATTTGAAATTCACATCCCGGAAAGCCTGGCGCCAGTTTAAAATCTGTATCTACAATTTTGATAAACGCATCTTACCTGAAATGAAGTTTTCCATCCTGAAAAGCACAATGATCATTAAACATTCCAGAACCTCGATGAGGGCCTCCATAGAGAGCCATGAAAAGAAGAGCAGACGTACATCATCCATCCGCCGAGACCAGCACCTCGCAAAACAACTTCGTGCCCCTCTTCATCCACAATCTTGGTTCCATCGACGCGAAGGAAAGACATGACTTCTGAAAAGTTGACTTCAAAAGAAGGAGAAAGAGATATCTCCCCAGATCTGCACCAATTTCACCTTGCCAAGCGGTTCATGGTAGACGCGAGAGCGGTCCGTTTCCGAGTCTTTGCCGTTACGGCAGCTCGGATCGGGGTTCCGACGTTCCACCTCCTCCGAAGCAGAAGGGCTTGGAAGATGTTTGAGCTGAAATGGCTTGCAATGCTATATCCATTGGACCTATAAGACATAGACACATGAGTCAAACTTGCACCAAAGAGTGACATTAATGTCAAGACTAACGGTATATTGAGTTTAACCTTTAAATGCACAAAATAAATGCGTCGACAAGTTGAAGACAGTTGGTATTAAATAAGTAGTACGCCCAGGTTATTCAATACGGTAGTTTAGAGGGATCGAACCACTGCTTTTCAAAGTCGACAAAATTCAAAGTTGTCTCTCTCAATCTTGTGAAACTTGATTGAAATCCTGATAACACGCCATGTGCACATGGCTGCACGGCTACCAAGTTTCGACTCCCCTGGGATCCGGGATGAGACCTATGCGTTTGCGTTGCAATTCAGGAGAGGTATCAGGCGTACAGAACATGCTACATACATGCCTATGACTTTTCATTCTGAGTATCCTCCAAGTCTTCTGATTTTCCATCAATAACTTTTTCTGGTGATATGTGACTGCTCCTTATACAGGTTGCGGCGAGCAAAGCCTCGAGTGCAGCCAGCCCCACTACAAACCACCAGCCTGCCTTGTATCCCGAAAAGTCTGTTGAGTCGCCATGACCCGCCTGGGTAGTGATAGCTGTTGCAATTGCAAGGCCCACCGAGGACCCAATTTGGAGGTCTGCGTTGAATATAGCCCCAATTAGGGCCGTGGTCTCGAGGATATCAACACCAGGCTTGGAAAGAGGGGCGCGAAGCATGGATACACTGTAGAGCACGAGCAAGATAAAGCATTGTGTTTAGAGATAAATTTAACGGATAAACCGAGCTGCAAACTCACTTTGAGAAGACAAATCCAGATGCGTTGCCGATAGGCATTAGAATGAACGCAGGAAAGACGAACGTCCAGTACTTTTCTTTTGTGTCTGCTAACGAAAGGAGAACGGCTCCTGAGAGAATAAGGAGTTGACTGCTAACAAGAACCCAGCGAGATGGCAGATACGACGCCAGGTACCCTGCCACAACCGTCGCAAGAAGGGCTAATATGACAGGTTAGGGTCACTGACGCACAGGAAAGATGTATCAATCTTTACCACTAAACCCAAAGGGAATACTGCGAGTTCACTTGTTAGTGGTTAGTCGTACAGGATGCCTTTGCAATAATAACACTTACATTCTGATGGAAGCATTGATTGAGGACACTTGCCAGACTTTCTGGAAGACCTGTGACATCTGGAACATGACTATGTTCATATATGCGTATTCACTGAACGGTGACGTTAGTAATACTTGGTATTTTAAGAAGAACAATGATAAGTGGACCTTAGAACAAAGAAAAAGAGGGGCGTAAATGTCGGCAATGTCCAGATAAAAGAAGGGATGAGGGGTTCCTTCGCTTTTCTTTCCACGTAACCGAAGACAGGGAGCAGGAGAACCGAGATAATGAGAGGTGGCAACACTTCCTTTGAATGCCAACCATTGACGTTGCCTTCAGTAACTGCAAAGACAAAGAGGAGGGTACAAGCTATAGGATACGTGTTGGTTTGTACACGCGCTTATATTGGAAGATAGCGCACCTGTAATAAGGAAGAGCCCTAACCAATCCATATTCCTGTAGACATCCTTCGGGGCCCTTGTGCGAGGAAAGCTTGGTGAGAGAAACAATGTCACCACACACATAGGGAGAATGACCATGGCCATAATCCAAAAATTCCATCTCCATCCAACCTTCTCTGCAATTGTACCGCCGCTATAGATAATTTGAGTAAGTGACCCCTGTTGAGCGTAGCGATTCGCGAAATTCACATCACCAGTCCTCCCATATTTCCAACGGCCCCGAGCCCTGCAAATCTGCGACAATATTAGAAAATCAGAGGTAAGTACTTTTAGAATGGCGTACAGTCCGAGCGCCCGATCCTGTTCCTTCCGGTTAGGAAAAATGAGGACTATCATGGTTATAGCGGAAGGAATGGTCATGGCAGCCCCTGTATATAATTTAACGCCAGCCTTGGACCTAGTAACAAGTCACCCACCTACCCCTTGTAGAGCTCTGATTACAAAGAGCATAGGAGCGTTGACAGCAAAGCCATTGATGAGAGAACCAAGCCCAAGAACGAAGAACCCAGCAACGAAAAGTGCCTTTGGACCATAGATTGCATTAAAGCGTCCACCCTGTGAGCTTTCCATCAGTTTATGCAGTAAGATATATATAATTGCGACCGCACTGTTAGCAGGAAGGCACCAAACGTGAGAGTATACGCATTGAGAACCCACTGGCTTTCTGAGGCAGCAAGATTAAGGTCTTGAGAAATTTCAGGGAGTGCAATAACTGGTGCGGTTACGTTCACGATGTCCAAAAGCTGTGCAAAGGAAAATACGATGAAGAGGGTATAGGCCTTGTATCTTCCTACCGTGGACGCCATGCAGCAGGTGATATGAATGTCTGTGCGCTTTGAGCCCTAAGCATCTGAGTTATATATTCTCGCAGAGTGACTATCGGTCCCGCTGTGCAGCCTGTAGGTAAAATGGTTGTACCCGATGATTCTTAAGAGTGTATGTTAGTAATCATCATTGTACGCGTCATCACACAAACCCGATATTATTCCGAAAAACATGTCCTTAGACGTTGTGGACTTGATGAGGTGAACTTACGAGAGAAAAGCTACGAGAAGATTATCTTCGTTCTCATAACGGCCACAGCAAACACATACAAGACTCATGCCACATCTATCGATTGACACATGGTCAACGAGTGGGAGGCGGCGCTTGGACAACCACACACAAACATGACCTACCGAATATCATGTATCAATCGTCGTTATCCTTAGCTCCAGAATTAATCTTTACATATAATCCTCACCGTACATCGTGGTATTCGATTGAACGTATCCCCTGAAAATCGAAGACTTACATTATCTCTAAAACTTAGATACCCTCGGTGAATCAACGAAGTTTGCGGGTTTACTTTGTCCCAATCTGACCAGCCGCGTCATGAGAATTGAAGGTACAGAAAGGTGTATTCAAAGAAGACGCACAATCAAGTATCGCGGGAATTTATCCCTTCCCCTCGAGTGCATTTCTTCTTCGCATGGTAAATTTGCCATCCATTCTTACTCCTTTGAAGAAGAGATACATCCTAGGAAAGCTTCAAATAACGAACAACCATCTTAGCTTCCTCAGTGCGCAATCGAAGATAAATTGAAGCATACTTACCCTCCATTAGTACGTCTGGATCCTCTAGTCATGGCAAATTCGCCGAAGGAGTGAGTAGTACGTGGTTGCTGGCTGCTGTTGATAATGAAGGACACCGCCAGTGCCTGGCAGGAATTTCGGCTTAATAGCGCACGCAGCCCACATGATACTTGGCTTGGACACACCGACTGCCGGCCTATTACATTAATATTGACATCGGAAAAGGAATATTGCTACACGAGACTCCAGTTACCTTGCTCTCTATGGTTGTGACGATTCCATATTGTGTTCCAAAGATCCCCTGCCCATCGAATGTATTGGGTGTGGCCTGAAGGGGCTTTGGATTGTTTGCATCAGCTACACAGCCAAATATCTGTGCGACAATCAATAATAACGTGATGGCACTCAGAGTTAAGATCTACAAAATGCCTCTCATCGCCGTGTTGTACTTTCCTCGGTACCATCACGTACAGACAAGCTTACTAGGCTGCTGGTCCAGCCTCTTATCGCGTACCTTCCAATATCGCTGCTGGTATTTCGAAAGCTTTGATGGCGTCCTCTGGTTACGTTCAAGTTAAACCCAAGCAAAGGAAAGGAGGGATTACTCGGCCTGGCGCTGTGCACCTTAGCCTTCCTCTGGTTGAACGTCATTCTCGAGCCTATGATGGTTCAGAGGTGCGTACTCAGCTCCAGAATGATCTGGAGGATTTGCTGAAGACGGCTCATTATACTAGGAGAACCTACTACTAGTATCGGCGAATAGTTCGCACTGGACGATATCGGCTGTGCCGAAAACAAGCGCCAGTTTGTACAGCCAGGCATCGTATACGCTTTCACCCCGTGTCTTCTTGGAGGACAAGGTCGATCGTCGACGATTCGCTATCGCAAAGACCCCCGCTCAAGAAGGTCCATGGTCCCGCCCCGTTCATAGTCCTATTTCGGACACTTTTGTTTTGGATTTGAAAAGTGCCACTCTTAGTGCCAATCCATTCATCGTTAGCGACGAGGACTCTGAGTCTGATGATCAACTTGAGGATCTTAAGACGGCGGAGAAGGAAGTTTTAGTTGAAGAGGTCGGGAAATCGGAGACAAAGCGCCCACAAACTTTAGTACCAGAGGTTGTCACAGATACATCGGAGAACGCTACTCAGGTGAGGCTGAAGAAGCTCCGCATGTCCACCAGAGTCCTGGGCAAGATGCTATCTCGACTTTCCATTCACCAATCCTCTGCTCGAGGCACCCAGATCGACGACGAAACTCCTCTCGTCCCCACCTTGCCACCTCAGATCTTGATCTCCCTTCCATCTCCGGGGCTCAAGATGCCTAGCACTTTGAAGGAGGACTGCGCCGTCGAAGATCTGCGGGCGTTTGTTCTCGACAAGAATACGACCAGCGTTCCCAAAAGAAGCTTGGGGCGGCCATCGACATGGAAGCCACGTCGCCCGCCTTCTCCGATGCCCAAATCACTGCGCGGGCATGGAAAACATAAGGGCGAGGGTTCTGCATTCTTGGGCTTCGTGGTCACATCACCTCCTCCCCCTTTACCGACTCGCCGCCAGATCTCCTCCACGGTTCGCCTTGGGGTGCCCGCGCATGAGGTGCCTGCGGCGTCTCTCGGAAGTGTCAAGGATTCGGATTCGGAAAATACAGATACAGTGGTGTCCCCTCGCTTGTTGGATATTCAGAAACAACTCAAAGCAAGAGCGAAGTGAAGGGCGACGTAGATCGTGGCTTCAGGTTTGTTCCTGTGATACTGTAGGTCAATATACTCGTTCACACCTTCTTTCGGGGCGTTATTAAATGAACCTAACGGACGATTCACGCACTATGGTCAAACATTCACTGAACTTCATACAAGTGATGTCACGCATTGGCAGTGTACATCTGAAGATGCTTCGCTCACAGCTCTGTGAAAGCCATCGGGATCATTATGTTGTCTTTGAACCCGTTATCCGTCGCCCAAGTTTTGTACGAATCGACAAATCTGGAATTTGGCGGCAGAAAGTGTGAATTCTGATAGCATCTGAGAAACGACACGTTCAAGGTTCACCTGCCACACAAATACGAGGAACTCTGTGGTGAGTGGTTGCAACAAACTGCATGGCATCATGAACAAGAACAGTCGAGAAGGGCTGAGATCATGTACACTTAGGGATGCCTTGGCAGGGGTATGACAGCGGTATCGATGCATTGTGGAACGCGTTCCCTAGTTGGATCTGAATATATTGGTAACGATTTCAAAGAGCCCCGCAGCAATAAGGGCCTAAAGGTTAAACAAATTTGTCTATTCGGACAAGATCAACCTTTATTTCAACCCATCCTACCCAAATCCTACCCTGCCTTGCATTGATTACGAGTACACGTATTCGTTTGTTCCGGTTCCTGGGCCCTTACCCCTAAGCCTGGATGATGCCCTCATCTTGGGCTTCAACTCACTACTGGAAGCATGCTTGTTGGCCGCGCCAACTCTTTCTAATTTCTCCGGCGCCTTCAATTTTGACCGCGAAGTGCGACTGCGTTCGCCAGAGGGCTTTTCCGGACCTTTTGACGGCATGTATCCCGACGAACTGGAAGTATACAATGCTCCATCCCCTGATGAGTTCCCCAATGTTCAGTCCAGGCATTGAAATCATCTTTGAATTTGCTTTCCGCCTCGTGAGTCAATGCAAGAGTTCTGTAGGTTTCTTCTAGAGCGCCAAATGATATCTTCGCTGCTTTTGCGTGATCTTGGTTCTTGCCTTCATTTAGTCGATGCCATTCAATGCCTGAAAATGGTTGTCAATGCGAGAACGAATACTTGGCTGAATCACTTACGGTTGTCACCTTGATTTCGAAGGCGCATGATTGGCGCAAGCTTTTCCGGAGCCTCCTGACCAAGCTCTAGAGAATTTAAAGGCGGTAGGTGGCCATTTTAAGGCCGGGATGTCATGGTTCTACACCTTACTTTCTGAGTATAGCTCGGTCTGGATTTCCACAGATATATGTCTACGGTGCGCCCACAGGGTCGAAAAGATTGTGAACTAGATTTTGAAGGCAGTGTTAAAATATTTAGCCCATTACTACCACAGCATTCTATGCAGCAGACCATCAAAAGATATGGTGACATTTTAGTGAATCACTCACAGCTAATCCTCTGACTAAAACTGTAACATCAGCATGGTACTAGTCTCCCTAGGCTCATCTACATGGATCCATCCTTTTATAGTCCAACTGCTGTTAAAGTCTGCTTACCACTGGTAGTGCTCTTTCCCCTATTACCCCTTGATGATGTAGCTATCGGCCTTTCCTTTCTGTATATCCTTCATGCATCCGGGTCTTTCCCGTTCTTCGATGTATTCCTTCACATGTTGAAGGAACTCAAGTAAAAGGCTGCTTTCAGAATGAAGGTTTCCGAGTTTTAGGCCTTCTGAAATAAATAAATGTAAACACAAATGGCCCAAAAGATCGCCAGCTTTTTTTTATCATGCTCCCTCATGTCATTTGGAGTATATGAAGTAGAGCTGCGACCGACGAAAAGTGTCATGAATCGTTCACAATCCATTCCGATATTCGAACCGAGTACCGGTCTGTTTCCTATGGCAGTCTCACCCATCTATTATACTTCGTCCTCTTGTTTAACAATATACTCTGACACTCACCGATACGTACCCTAGTCTCTCAACTATGATATCACTTATCAAACTCACTCCAATTTGCCCTCATCATCATGAAACCAACCCTTTCCTATTATCCGAACTTAGACTTTTTACCAGTATATAAACTAACTACTTCTGTATTAGACTACTCGTGGAATCAACACATTGTATTCTTCATTCTGTTCTTTTGTATTCTAAGCCTTATCCTCTGGATTTATTATCATTCTCTTTGATCCTTGATCTTTGATCTTATTCATCTTTGACTATGATCCTTACAAGTCAAAACGGCGGCCGACCGTAAAATAGTCAATGATGGTGGAGATTTCTGGATTTTGATCATTCACAATGTTAGGCAAATTGATTGGCGTTGGAGTTAGTTGACCAGGAATGATGGTGGGCGAAGTATATGGTTCAAGGAGGGAGGCATGGAAAACAGGGTGAATATGGGAAAAAGGTTTGGGAAGCTTGAGTAAATATGACAATGGGCCATGTTTATCAAGGATTTCGAAAGGTCCTAAATGACAATAATCAAGTTTATCCGTAGGACACGTGGTTTTGATGTTACGTCGAAGTAGCCAGACCATGTCTCCAATCTTGAAATTCAGTACCGGAATGTGATGAGCATTGTAATATTTGGCCATAAAATCGTTAGAGTGTGCTAGTTCAGCTCGTAATTTAGATTGTACAATTTGGATGTGATCGACAAGTTCAGTGGCAGAAGGATTGGTGGTGCATTCTGTTATGCGAATTTTGAAGTCGGCATGACAACCAAGATTGGCATAGAATGGGGACTGTTGAGTAGATGAGTTGACTGAGTTATTGAAAGAAAACTCAGCGAGGGCCAAATAGTCCGACCAATCATCTTGTTGATAAGATGTGTAAGCCCGAAGGTAGGTTTCCAAAGTTTGGTTTGTGCGTTCTGTTAACCCATCCATTTGTAGATGATAGGCGGTAGAAGGAGTCATTTTGGTGCCGCACAGTGCCATAAGGTGTTTGAGAAATGAAGATACGAATACTGAACCTCTATCAGACACGATAGAGTGAGGAAAACCATGATGGTGGAAGATGTGATCGAGGTGCAAGCGAGCTAGTTCAGGAGCAGTGACGGACTCGTTAATGGGTACAAAATGAGGAGCACAGATCATTCTGTCACAAACGACCCAAATAGAATCGTAGCCATGGGATAGGGGTAATTTGGTAATGAAATCCATGAAAATGGACTTCCAAGGGCGATCAGGGATATCTAGAGGCTTCAGTAAACCATAAGGTTTATGAGTAGCATTCTTGACATGTTGGCAGAGATCGCATGATTTGACATAGGCATGTGTATAACAATGAAGGCTGGGCCATGAATAATCGCGATAAACATTATCAAAGGTGCCAGCACGTCCAGGGTGTCCAGAGATGATGGAGTCATGCCTAGACTGGAGGATTTTAGTGCGTAAAGGAGAAGGAACATATAGATGATCGTTGTGAAATACTAGGTCATCTAGAATTGCAAATGAAGAGTCGCCTCTGTTTGCTGCATCGCACCATTCGATATCGAGTTTAAAAGCAGCCTTGAATTCGTCTAATAAGGTGGAATTGTCAATGGTGAATGTGAACAAGGAATTTATGGTGGGAGTAGATAGATCAAGTGGATTAGTTGGGAATATGCATTGAGTATGATAACTGGTGAGGAGCGATTTATGTTGGTTACAGAGTACGTCATCTCCTTCTTTAGGCTCGAAATCAGGTCACCGAGATGCGGGGTCAGCGGGATTTGATTTACCAGGTGCATACTCGAGCTGGAAGTCAAATTCTGAAAGGAACATTGACCAGTGGGCTTGATGTCAGTTCAAAAGATGAGTAGTCATGAAATATCTAAGGTTTGAATGGTCAGATATGACAGAAATTGTATGAGGTGAACCAATAAGCCATGATTGCATTTCACAAAAACCTTCAACTGTCAGGACTTGTCTACTCTCTGTATCTAATTACATTTTTCCTTCAGGTTCAAACCTATGCAATCACTATTCCACTC
>JABAJU010000250.1:0-18419 GCA_018220975.1 Tephrocybe sp. 9980TJB | reverse complement strand
TTTCCGTTGGGCCAATCAACGCTGCTGTCACTGTTCTCAACGCTCTCCAGGAAGTTCAAGGACTTTCCCTAGATTTCCAGGCGGCACTTGCGAACTACGTGTTTACGGTTAGTTTATTTATATACCTTCATTTTTGGTCTTTGGATCGATATCTGATTTATTTATTTATTTTTGCTGTCGTACGACCAGGGAACGACTCTTACCGATTGGAACACGCTCGCAGATAGAGTCATCTCTCAGGAGAATACCACCATTAGTGCTTACGACGCACTTCTCTAGTCCCGAGAGCCCAGAAGCTAGGCGTTTGGATGCCTACAGATTCAACGCACCCTTTCAGTTGTATTCTCCTCCTGGTACAACAGTCTTTCGACCTCCTTTCTTAGCCTGCCTCTCCGACTTCTACGTTCTTGTCGACATGTACTTTCTGATAAGACAAATTTGAATAGCTTGAACTGTGCACCTTCAGTCTTTCAAGCCCTTAGTTGGAGCTCATTATCAGATTTAGACATGAAGTTGGAAAGCCGTGAGCCGGTGGCCCAAGCTTTAGGATTCCATAATCAGTTATCGTGATGTCACCGTACCCACGCATCATCTCGCCACCTCCCTCACCAATATGATGCCTAGTCCCTCAAAACATGATAGTACACTATATGAGCTATTCTGCTCATTTTCTATTGATAATCCTGTGCTAATGAATTTCTTTGATTCCTCTGTAACCAAATTATCAGCTGACAACCACTGGACCTTCGACGAAGTCTGGACACCGTTTCCAGCACCAGTTACAATGCGGAATGTATTCGAAGGATGGGCAATAGTGATGGGAGAGATAGAGACCCTGACAAGAGAGATGCTGGTGAGGTGTGTAACCTCTGCATTCCCCTCCAAATCCATTAACCAACATCCTCTCCACCTCAGCCCTCGATGTGCTCATGGCCTTAAAAAACCTTTCCGTAATGCACCTCCACTTTCAAACACTCTCCGTCTGCACATCAGGAGCCGGGGTTTATTTCTTTCCCGTTGTTCGTCTTGTTGGAATATGGCGTCCGGGACAATCTTCGAAAGCCCTCGTGACACTACAACGCTGACGCCACAAAACGCTCACGCCCCGCATTGCCATCATAACATATGCTCCGTATTTCATATCTTTTGCAACTTACATGTTTGCTTCCCATTCCGTCGTCACCGCACTATTCCAATATTGTTCTGCTCTCATGTAGAACTCTTCCACCTTCGTTCCGAAGCTTATAGTTTACAAATTCATTCATTCATTTATACTTGATGTTTCGAAGTCATCTTGCCTCAGCGTTTGCTCTCGATACCGCGCGCAACGACTGAGGTAAGATATCCAACTATCCATGATGTACTTTTACTTACTATTACAATACCTAGTGACTTACATTGTTATCTAGGTAAATATCATAGCGTTTGCTCTCGATACCGCGCGCAACGACTGAGTGACTTACATTGTTATCTAGGTAACGCGTCGTATCGGATTTGCTAGTCCATTACGTCTTCAACAATCGGTTTTCCTTAGAAGTATACTTTTATCTGGTTTTGCATTGTGAGATTGATTTTAGCTGCACAAACTCTCACTACACCCATCTTTTACCAGGTTGATGCGTGGCTTGACGGCGTACCTGGGAATCCTTCCACCACCATCGATGGACCCTCACTTTTCTCCACCCTCAGCTCACCTTCATGGCCATAGTCGTTTCATCCCTTCCACACTCCGCGAGATCCACAGGCGTCACTGTTCTCAAAGATACAGCAGAAAGCCGTGGCTTGGGCCAAGCCAAGCCGGAGCCAGGCCGTCTTGGGGGCTCACGGCTCGGCTTAATATTTTGTAAGCCGGGGCTTTTTGGCCAAGCAGGGCCGGAACATCACTCCTCATCTTTCACCAGCACTGCCACTTGCAGTGAAGCGGCGCCTGTCTGAGCTCAGGTCTGACTGTCAAATCACAAAGGCCTGATACAAAGATTCTCGACGTTGCATCGCAATTGATGCCACAACTGCTTTGAAAGATTGTTTGAGCTCAAAGCTATGTTTTGCTGACATTTCCTTTGTCATGACACACCGAAGAACCAAGTGACCATGTTGTGTGTTATACATATGGAGTAACAGTGCTCCTAGTATCTTGTCCTTCGCCGCCTCCCTTTCGAACCGACTATAATTTTGTGACGAAGGCGATGTCGTACAGTCATCCATATGTGGTTTCTAAACATCTTGGCTGTGGTGATGCATAATTAGATGCCCTTATAACTATCGCAGTAGCCGAGTTCTGCTGTTCAGCCAGTCAGTTCTTGTCTTTCGGAGTTAGTTCATCTTGGGTAGTGTAGGTGATCCTCATCCAAGTCGTCCCAGCAGTGCTTAATATGCTTTTTCCCACCTATATAGTTATATATGGCACTGAGCGCTAAAAACACAGTCCAAGTGCCATCGACAGCTACTTTCTCCTTCAGAGCCCCTCCCCTTGACCGCCCTGTATCCCTTTCTATATCTTCTTCTCCACGAATAACATGGAATTTTCGCGACGACACTGGCTTCGAGGTCTATGGACACATTAACGAAAAAAATGCAGATAAAACGCCTCCGAAGTCCGAGCGCGTAAAGAAAATCGAAAATGACGTCAAGGTTGGGTGTGACGATACTTTTGCTCTTCAGCAGGAAAGGAAGCCAAGGAAGATGTGGAGTGATGAAGAGACGGGTCAGCTTGTTGCGGGGTGTAACAAGGTATGTATGAGTTTTTCTAATGAGAATGTATAGGAAACATTAACCTTCCTCCAACATAGCACGGAGTTGGAAACTGGAAAGCCATTCTCCACGATACAACTTTTCATTTTGAAAATCGTTCACCTGTGGATCTCAAGGACCGGTATGCATCGATCTCTCTCTCATTTTGCTCATCCGTCGCTAAATCACTCGCACGCAGATTTCGAACACGTTTTCCCGACGCCTACAGAGAAAACTACCCTAATGCACGCACACATCTCTCCAAAAAAGTGTGTTCAACACTATCAGATGGCTCCCCTCTCTTCGAAAAACCGCGATCCCAAATGCGGCCCCCATTCACCGAGGCAGAAGATCGGGCGCTCGAAGTCGGAGTTAAGAAGTATGGCAGTGACTGGACTACCATTGTCAAGGACCCAGTATTTCGTGAGCGGGGCCGTCGCCCGACGGATCTCCGGGGGCGCTTCAGGAATACGGCAGCGGGGTCTAAGGCACGCAGTCCCTCGAAGAAACGCATGGGCCGTCCCTCGCCAGAACATGGAAATGACCGAAGGAGTAGGAGCAGACATGGGACGGAGCACTCTGCGACAGACAATCAGCTTGTGACGAGCAATACGATGAACCCCCGCAGCTCGAGACGCGGGTTCTCGGTCCGCAGGAGGATGAAGAGCGTCCAAAGGACCATGGCAGAGGGTGACGATAGTTCTTCTGGAGAGGATGATGTGGAGGATACAGCGTTCAAGATGAAGTCTAGGCCTACAACTGTAGGTAACACGTCCACAGATGTGGTAGAAGCTACGAAGGAGAAGGTCACGGATCTGGACCAACTGCCTTTAATGGTCGATTCGTTAGGGATTGTAGATTTCTTTTCGTACCCTGAGCCTGGGGCATACGCTAGTCTGAATACGACTACTGACGTCTGGACGGGGGGACATGAAACCCCTGTCGACCCCTCGTGGACCTCTACCTCACCTACTTCCCCATATCCCTTTACGGACTACTTTAAGGAGGACACGATGTCGCCCCATGCTGTACAACTGCCTGTCCACGCACACAACTCCGAGCATTTGAGCCCGGTGCTTCAGCGGATTGGCGACTCGACCTGGGATACACAGGAGTATTCCTCAGTTACATCCAGCAGCATGTTAGACCACCCAAGAAGTACAGAACATACCACACCATTGTCCTCCTTCAGGCCCCACTTATCCTTGTCCAGCTCTCCCCTGCAAACCCCAAACTCGGACACACTCTCCCCATCTCCGTTTGTGCTGTCGGCCTCTTTCCCCAGCAGCACGTACTCCCGTTTCACTCACCCCTACACCCTTTCCCATTCCCAGCACTTACATGGCGTTGTAGACCGGTACGATCTTGTGGCTATGGACACGGGCGGCGTTAAAAATGACACTAGCTCTGGGATTGGGGTTTTGGAAACCCACTCACCACCATTCCCAGATGAGATGTCGTCGCTGACCGAGTTCAACAGGTTCATGAAACATTCCATCTATGCCGGGGACCTTATCCTGGGGTCTCGAAATTACGAGCCTTTCGGGAGCTCGAACGAATATAGTGGTGGGGATGGATATGTTGGGTATGAGTTGGGGCTTGCGTTGTCCGGGATGGATATGGGTGGGGAGACTATGCGCCCGATAGCTGAGATTCCGGCAATTGATGAGGTTCTGTCAGATGTTGCGGGGTCTGTGCATGGTGTGGCAGGTACCAGTATCAAGCTAGGTGGACGACATCGTGTCATCAAGGCATACAACCAAGATGATAATGCCTTCAAGGACTTGGATATCATTATCGATGGACATGACTACGGTGTGTCGGCGGGGGGACCCAGGAAGAATGAGGATGGGAGCACCGAGGATGGACGGAATCTGGAGATGGAATTTAGCCTTGACGACCTGTCTGATCTTTTGGGGTCAGGTTGGGATTTGAACTTCGATGTGGATATGAAGTTGAAGGCACATGGTATCAAATTATGAGGAATGTGTGAACCGTCTCCGCACCCCCTTCCACCAGAGGACTTGATGCAATTTTGACATGGGTGACACTCAACCTCCTGACGCAGCCACCACTTCTGCCATGTTCTTCACCGAAGGCTATTGCGAAGTTGTAGATTGAAAAGTAATTTTATCCTAGTCGGCTTCATTAAATTCTACTATGTATAAGGCAGCCTCTATATGATGCTTTACACCATTCCTCTTCATTTTGTGATTCTTCTGCCGTGCCGCTTCTATCCAATCCTGCATCCTGTGGCTCCTTGTACTGGTCTACATTCTCCAAATAGCTTTGTCACTGTCATTGCAGATGGTCTAGCCAAAGTGAATTAGAGGACTTAGCTGGAATCGTTGGTGGAACCATCAAAGTTACTAGAAACTCTAGTCCCAAATCAACAAAACTAGCAAAAACGTGCGAGTTGGTTGCGACCCACTTAATCCCGAGATTGATCCTCTCCTTCCACATCCGTTTATCTGCAATTTGTTCACGACCGTTGTATGCGCGCCTAGTAAACGTTGATTTACCATTTGCAGATTTTCATGGACAATCATAATACTCTCATAACAGTAATTTCGCGCTGCATCCTGCCCTTCTTCCTCCTTGCCAATAACTTCATATCCTGGAACTTAAGCCCTGAAGATATCGATACTATGACGAGAACTTCAAATCTCTTAACCTAGTCGCATTTTAAACCTTAGGCTGTCGACAGGTAGTCTTCTATTAGGAAAACTGGCGATCTCTGATGAATACAGCAAAGCACCTACTCTGAAACTGATGTCCGCAGCTGTAAAGAGGTTACTACAGTTCGCGACCGTGACCTTCGCCTCAATTTCAAATATTGAGAGGGACCACGTGACTTCTGCAATGGGGAATGCATCACTTACAAGTTCAATGCGTGCCTCTCTCTCTCCACCATCAATCAGTGATACAGAGAAGGTCCTGCTTCTTTCTCTTACTCACCATGTTTCGGCTTTGCAACTCGTTCAATTCAAGTTCTAACTGATTCCTTGTCTGCTAAGGCGGTGCACATTTTGCTTCATCAGGCAGGGCTTAATTAAGCTATTGCCCAGTAATTCGCAATGCGAGATCTGCATTCTCTCCATATGGTATGGACAAGCTTGATAGGGACGCTCTGGGAACTTGGAGGCTGGTTTCTAGACATCTTCAGGAAAGGTAAGTATATAAGGCCGTGAGTAGGTATCTTTGCTGTAGGAACTCCCCACACACGCAACAAATGTTTCAACCAGAAACAGTGGGGCGTATAATGGTTGGCCTCGACAATTACAAAAATTTCCAGCCGATCAGTGTACCACCCGAAAACACGGAGACTGCCCAAGTGAACCATGGGTTCCCCAATAGTTTCGCCGGCCACGAGTTGCAGACTGTACAACGATCGCTAGATAACGCCAGCCTACATAACTACTGCAACTCCGCCTTTTCTTCTAGCCCAGTCGCGCTGCACCTGCAACCGCAACATCAAAGGTTTCGCCTGCCAATCGGTGCCTCTTCTTATCACCACGCCGATTCATGGGCAATTCCATCTTCGCCTTCTTCTCATGGTATGCCGCAGGGCTCTGGCTATGCCTCATACTGATCCAGTCCAACAGGTCAATCCCACCATCCGTCTGCGCTGGGCTTAACATTTGACGATCCACGTTTAAAATCACCTGGGCCGAAACATTTCAAACCTTACACCGACACTGGTGACGACGCACTGGTGAGTATGAGTCTTTGTCCCTGAGACATATACAGATTTCTTGGGTGCTGACAGGCCAATAGGATGGTCACCGAAAACAGCTAAAGCTTTTCAAGGAAGCACTTACACTCCCTCTAAGTTTCGACGCTGGTCCTTTCATTCCACAGAAAATGTATACGCCTTACACTAACACCGATCGGCGTCGCTACGTGGACGATATTGACCTCCAACTGCCCATCTACTTCTGGATGGAAGGTTCCGAAGCCCAGTGCGGAATCTCATTAATGGATGCCTTGCATTCCCGTGTACGTCGTTTGAAAGAGTACGATGAGCCTGTCTTCGAAGGACGAGGTCCAAGCATCTCGGTGCGAATTCAGGTAGGTCTTCTTTTTTGGACGCATAAATCCCTTAACATTATAATTGACAGTGGCCTGGCTATATGCCTTGGAGCCGTCAGATCCCTACGAAGGACTTTCGCTCGCCTCCTCAGCCGATAACTAAGGCTAAGCTAGCCAAAAACGTCGCCAAATGCGTCGAACGTTTCCTCTCGGTAAGTGGATCTGTCATCTGTGTGTTTATTCTGGGATCCATCAAACCTCATGTAGGAACGTACGAGCTTTGCTCTCGAGGACGGCGTTGATCCTTGTTGGAAAGTTGGTTTCGAGCCTCATGAGATCAAATTTGAGGATCTGTATCTCGTGAGCATACACCATGTCTCAATGGGAAGCTGGCAACCTCATCTGAGGCTGTGCCAACCCTTGTCCAATGACTTTCGGGCGTAGGATTCTATGGATTTAGACCGAATTGCACCTATAAAAACTTGGTTGCGTAATTGTACGGATAACTTAAACACCTAGGCTCGCGCATCACCTTCAACTTGATTGTCAAATTGAAAGAGTTTCCCAGCGCCTGACCGGTGATCGTGCTTGTCAATCTTGCCTATTCTTACTCCGAGCTTATAAATTTGTCAAACTGATAAAAGGCAGTGCAAAAACCTCCTCTTCAACTTCCACCATCCCCGATGGCCAGCATCACGTTCGACGTTGCTGCAGTCTTGCAAGAGATCCGAGCTACCATCCAGACGATCAAAGCTGCCAAAGAGCAGGACAAGAAGGCAAGACAGGATGCACGAAGCTCAGTATATCGTGCATTCGCCCTGCACCCAGCTTTAGATAATATGCATCCCCCGGAAAGACAGTTGAACGACACTGACTGGTACGATGATAGAGGGCAAAAGCGTAAAGCACCTTTGCTAAAGGACTGGATGAAATTAACGTCTGGTGTGTAACATTTTTCTTCTTCCATGGCATTGCTCATGGGTCAGTCACAGATGAGAATCAACACTTTGAGGCTGCGGCGTGCTTAGGTCCCGTTGGATTATGATGCTGTTTTTGTGGCTTTTCGGGCATCGCCTTTCACGTGACAAGCAGAAGAAGTTGATATCCACCACGATCGCACATGGCCTTCGAACTAGAGAATTTCAGTATCAAGCGGATCTCACTGAGCTGCTAACGCTCACTCATGTTCAAGAAGTAGTCAGTGACCTGGCAAAAATGATTGGCCAAGCACTTCCAATCGATCCATGTATGCTGCCGCGTTTTCCTTACACTTGAAATAAAGCCTAACTTACAGTTGCAGCCCTGAATCCATTCGGTGATCATTATATACCTAAAGTGATGGAGGAAGATCGCATAGATCTTTTCGACCTTCCTAGCATACCTACTGACTGGGAGCGCTACGACTGGGACATCAAGGGGAACCCTACACTTCTTTTGGAGCGTTCTTTGAGCCAGATAATAATCGTACCCCAGACAAGGCTATCTCTCCTCTTGCTACGTTACGCGACCCAAATCTACGGCTTGGGAAACATTATCACCACTAACAGAGCAAAAGAAGACGCGTTTTGGAATGCAGCGCTGCCTCGACGGACGCAACGTAGCTCAAGCATTGAGTACGAATACGAAAATGGACGGCAGACGCCGCCCGTGGATATTGAGAAAGACCTTCTGGAATGTCTCAACTTTCATCGAGGATTAGATTACATGCGGCTGAACGTCAATGTTGTTCAATTACTTATGGAATCCGCCTATGGGGAGTAGTATTTCATTTTTGTTTGCATCGTTATTTCTAAAATCAGCTTTCTACAGATGATGGTGATACTCGTAAAGGGTCGATCATGTTGTTGTTCTTGTGGCTTATCGGGAGGCCTCTGACGCAGGATCAACGAATCACTCTCGTTTTGACCGCTGTATCACAGAAGGTTGGCAAACCACAGAAGGTTAGCATTCTGACGGCCGTAAAATCCTTAGTCTCCGAAGTTTTAAATTGTACGTTCTTGCATTTCCATCCAAGTCAGGTGCTTGAATACTCTAAAGCGCCCTTAGAAAGCACAGTACCAATCTGTGCGCATTGTCAATGCACACCTGACAACGAAAATGCCCCAGTCCCTCTAATCCCACTCTCCAAACTCCCTCCTGACGCGGAACATTGCTATCAATGGGATGTTAAGCGCAATCCTCAACTTCTCTTGGAGCTTGCTGCAGATCCAAATCGTGCCAAGCGAGTAGTGATTATTCCTCGGACCAGAGCCTCACTCAATATCCTCTGTAATGTGGTACAACTCTTTGGCATGGGAAGGCTTAACAATCCTTGTACGTCAAAAGGAGAGAAATTTTGGACTTCAACACCACCTGTCGAAAATGACTATACCGCCATGACGTGGCGTCAGCCCAATTCTCAGCCGCCTCGTGGAAATACTCAGTTATCGAGATCGCTCAGACGATATGCCTCGTTGCCTGACGTCCGATACTTGAATTCCTTACCGAGCGATGGCGAGGAAGATCACTTTGACAGCCATGTTCTGCGCAATTCAGAACCAAAGTCCATCCTCAGCCTGTCTCCAATCCGTGCGGACGAAGGCCAGGAAGTGAGTGCTTGCTATTATTCACTTCTAAGATCTAACAGCGGTTCTTTCAGTGCTCTTTCGTGGGCAGGTCGCTCTGTTAAATAATATTTATCCACTACCGTAAACTGAACACAGCAGCAGCAACATGCTACTACTTGTCGAATATCACTGCACGGATTCTGAGTATGCCTCGTCGAACTAGGGCAGAAGATTGTGATCGTGCGATACCCAAGATTATTCATAAATGATAGGTAGGAACTTTGTCGTGAGCGGCAGGTGGTTCTCTATGCATTGAGATTCTGTGAAAAATGAATCGAGACCATCTATCTCATCGTTGCCCGGCAAGTCAAAATTCTGGTTATATTTTGAGCTGTGTCAGAGTACTAGTCCGTTGATAAACCTCGTCCTCGAGGAAACGAAGTTCTCTAGGGATGACCGAGGAGAAACGTACCAGTACGAATGGCCAGTTGTTGATGGCTTAGACTTTGAAATATCTTCTCGAATTCTCTCTTGAACTGCATAAAGGTATCCTCTAAGATAAGGTATCTTCTGAAAGATAAATTATAGTCCCAAACCGCCCTCTGGCAATCTTTATAATGATGCCACAAAGCGACTTTGCCCTATGTGGAAGTCTAAAATAAATCAAAGACTGAATGAGGAGACACTGGACGATGAATGCCTCTAGTTGGAAAGTCTTCGGCGACCCCGGGTCCTAAGTATAAAGACTATCATGACAGCTACTAAGCCGATGAATACCCCAAACGCTGCCATGGCACTGCCCACACCAGTAGGTCCAAAAGAGGGTGTTGGGGATGCAGAAGCTGAGGGGGTTTGAATGAATACGATAAATATACATAACAGTGGGAAAGTAAATACTAGTACCGGAGATCGAAGTGCTAGGGCTTTGAATTACTGACGAAGCCACGCCCACAGTAAGGAAAGAACTAATGCTGTGGAGTGACGACCATTAGTCTCCCTGATATGTCAAGCAGGCAAAAGGCAGAAAAGGCTCAACACGTTGGAAGACATCTCTAAGAACCATCAAGAACTCTGGTGAGCGCCTCAAAACGAGAACAGTAAAGGACGCAGGTGGATAAAGGGAAGCAGGGCTTAAGTCAGTTTACCAAAGATGAAGTGGATGGCGGTGATGGTTGACCGAGAGATGTAAATGCCTCATGCTTGTCACGAAGTCGCTGATGGCTGAGCACATGAGCATGTGCCAACATCGTAGTACGATAGCCTTGATTGCAGTGAAAGTTGATGCTATCATCCGAATTGAAAAAAGAGCACGAGAATAAGTTGAACGAGGCTGAGGGATCAGAACTCCCACAATGGCAAGCAAGTATTTAGGTGAGTCGGCCCGGAGACGCCTGGAGGCTCAATCCGAGTTGGGTGGATTCATTCTGGTTGATGACATTTACGCCGTTGATACCAGGATGTTTTGCAAAGGAGTGCGAGGGAGTCGAGAGAGTGTGCGGAAGGGGCGGAGGCTATGTGCTTGCACCATTATTGAGGAAACGTTCCAACTGAATACAGAGGGTTTTTATATGGATGTGGAATTAGGGCACATGGGTGCCTGTTGAGACAAAAAAAGACTGCGGATGGCTATATATAAACCACTCCCTAGCGTTCTAACAGGTTCTAACGGACCGGTAATTGTAACCCTGATAGCCCTCATGTATCTAGGAACCCTCGAATCAAGGAACTGTGCAGAGCCAAACCTAGGTGGAAGAAGCTTTGACGATGATATCATGTCGAAGCTAATAATCACGATAATACCCCCGAGGAAACATTGAGATTCCCAGAATGCTCAAGTGAGCCACCTAGGTCAAGGATATCGAAAATAGGCCTTTTTCTTGGTTTAAGATTGGCCAAGGCGTATAGACTCAACGGCGGCCCATTGTAGGATTTCGAAATTTAGGAGTACGAGAATAAAGCTTTATGGTATGGCAGTAAGCTGGAAAGTAAGATCCGCGAGCCTTGGAACCTTAGCAGTACCATAATGCAAAGAATGAATATAAGCCAGAGCACCACCACAGTTGGGAGCGTTAAGTGTAGACAGATAATCATGAATTGAAATCCGAGTCGATCAAATCTGAAAGTGATCGCAGCTGTCTGTTGAGCACGTGTAGTTACGTCAGCTCAAGTGCAGTGGTGGGCAGGTGAGTTCCTTCCTTCCTTGTCAGTTTACGTCCTTTGCCCTGCTCTCGATGCTCTTCTATCTCACTGCACGCATCGTCAGGTATCTTATTCATCACTTATCATCTCATCCCAAATCTAACATATCCCCTGAATCTGAATACAGCTCTGCGACAGCCTTTCTCTACCCTGCCTATGCCTCGTACAAGACACTAAATCAGCGCCCGGCATCGGAGGAAGAGCTAGAAAGATGGTTGATGTATTGGTCTGTGCTGGGATGTATCGTTGGTATCGAATATCTCGCTGAATGGGTTGTCTCGTGGTAAATGCATCGTGTGCTACTTCACCCTGATACCATCTGACACCATCGATAGGATCCCACTATACTACACACTCAAATCCCTATTCCTGCTTTATCTAGTTCTCCCACAAACAAAAGGAGCATCGTATATTTACACAACACACCTCCACCCGTTTTTCCACTCTCACGAGACCCAGATCGATGCGACACTCGCGTCCCTCCGTGCACAAGCGTATACCTTTATCCAGGAAAAATTCCGTGCGCTATGGGATGCGGCTACCTCATCCCTCCAACAACAGCAGCAGCAACCAAGTTCAGCAGGAACACCACAGCCCCCGCCGACACTCGCCGATCCCGTATCAGGCCCTGCACAGCTAGCGGTGTCCTTGTGGCGTTCCTATGGACCGAGTGTGTTAGCGTCTGGTGCTGCGTTACTTCGTACCGTAGCTCCACCTGTTGCTCCTTCCCGCGCTCCTGCCCCTTCTCCCATTGCGTCTAGCACGGCTTCGACACCCGATGGAACGCAACAAGCTCAAGCCCTCCTTGACCGCCGCCGCCAGCTCGAAGCAGAGCTGGCCTCGCTTGAGTCTAATATCCCTCGTACACATGGAAGTACGTCTACGTCCCGTCCTGCGTCTGCACCTGGTTTGCGTGAACGTACGAATTCCTCCGGGAGATTCGAGGAGGTTGAGGTGCCGAGCGATGTTGAGGGGTATGACCTCGGTGAGGGAGAGGGGCATGCGGTCCCGCAGAGTCAGGCTCAGAGGGCGAGTTGGTTTGGGTGGGGGTCGGGGGCGGGGAAAGGGTATGAGAGGGTTAAGAGTGAGTGAGTGGACGAGGGGTACTGACATGGACTAAGACTTGGCTGTTTTTTTCCTGTATATAACGGGTAAACGGTGTCGTACTCTAGCTTCAACTAAAGCTAAAGCTCAAATTTAGTTGGTGTTCTGCATCTGTACATACATGTATTTATATATTTCACAATGGCATTTATATCGTCTCGAAAAGTTTATGACGTCGCCTGCGGCACGAAATAGACGGTATATATGACTTAACCTACATATAATGGTCACCACGCGCCCGAAGGAGCTATATGCACGCACAAAACAATAATGTTCTGACCTGGCGAATGTGTTTCAGGAACAGCATCAAGATTAAATGCAAGTGTACAGGAATAGAAGATGACAGTAGAAATATGATAGAAATTAGGATACATGGGGGCTGTTGGATAGAATATCTCTGGCGTTCGAGTGATAGCATCGAGGATCCATGAGGCTGGGAAGAAGTGGTTCAAACGGAAGGAGATATCTTTCTGATAAATTGAAGCTTGATGGCTCGGCAATTCTTGGTGACAACACCCCTTCTGGAATGGCACTGAAGGGCTGCAAGCCGAATGAGATGGGTTCGAAGGCAGTCGGCGCGGTCTTCAGGGCGGAAAAACCTGGAGAAAGCTTGCTATCACTCGAGAGGTAACTTCATAGAGATAACTGAGATGGGTCAGGGAGGAGGCACTCAAAGACAAGTTGATCCTCTCAGGACAGTCGAAGCGGCAACCAAGATAGCCTTGTGATTACTAGGGTGAAGGAGTGGAGACTGTCCGAAGAGCACCGTAGTCCGAAGAGCGTCGCTAGTCCGAAGAGCATCGTAGTCCGAAGAGCGTCGCTAGTCCGAAGAGCATCGTAGTCCGAAGAGCGTCGTAGTCTCCATCAAGCCTGCCTCTGAGCTCTATGATCGTCCTCCGAGTGGTCAGTCATCAGAATTTTTCCGATACGCAGATCAGCTAATAGTTGTGATAGCGTGACATCACGCTCATTTTCCTCTTTCACGCGTGCACGTGCGCGTCTCGACAGTACTCGTCGATGAAGGTCATAATGTGCCTAGATCCAACATGTATGGTGGTGGGGAACTAATGTAACTTACGGGGGTAAAAAGATATGAAGTACTTCGACAGTGAGTCTCGCAATGAATGGGTCTACCCACTACCCTGATGATGTGTGTTCCAAAGGGACAATGCTCTGTTATAATTATCTTGGTGAGTGTGGCGCTAGCGTTACTCGTAAGCCAGTATCATCATCGACATCATCTGCTCTCTCCACTTGTTCAATGTTAGGCAATCTCATTGATGTATTGGAGTAGATTGGAGCATACGCACACCGCTCTCGCACGTCACATCACATGGTGGTGGATACTCGATGGTGCAGGTCGACCACCAGATGTGAGAAAATCTAGGAATCCGTATTCGAAACGTCTAACTTTGGAGGAAAAGAGTGTTCAGTCAAGAGTCAGTACACGTTACCAATTGCGTCACATTTGTAATCGCAAGCTATATAACCCCCAGCCTCCCCCTACTCTGAGTTCATCACCTGAACCTTCACACACACAGAGGCTCCTCTACAAGCCATCTAATTACTTGATATCAACGAGCTTGCAACCAATATGGGCTTCCTTGACATGTTTTCGGGCCACGTTGATGAGGTACTTGCTTATCGTCCTCTTAGCCCTCAACACCTAATCTCCTGCGCCTGCACATGCGCATACACACATAGGTCAATGCCGCCCCCCACAAAGCTCAGCTCTCCCACGAGTTGATCGCGGGAGCCGTTGCTTATGAGGTACGTCGTGTCTCGAGTCTCAAGTCTCGAGTCTCAGATGCCTCTCCCTCCCTTCCCCCTTATCCTGCTGACTGCCGACTTAAACTGGCAGGCTGAAAAGGCGTACGAAAAGCACCGTGCTACTAATGGCCAGCCCGAGTCCCACGCGCAGGCCAAGGAGATCGTGTATGTGTTCTGCGAATGTGATAACTTGAAGTTAGCTTAGACGGCTGATTGGATTTAATTGCTCTAGCGCTGCGCTTTCAGGGGGGATCCTGGATCGTCTCGTGGAGACCAAGGGTGTAAGTATTACTCAGCTAAGACTCTCCACAAGAACTAAGTCGATTAATATTAATGTTGCTATAGTTGGATTGGGTTGACAAGGAGAGAGTCCAGCACCAGGGTAAGCCTAATAATCCTCAGTGATCTTAGTGGTATAAATTTCTATCATTACAGTCCACCAGCACTTTGAGAACCAGAATGCCTATTGAATGTAGTTTATTTTTAACAACGGATAGTAGCTAATTAGACGACAATGAAATGTAGCTTTTAGTCTTTGGACTTGTAGTTCTAATGGTGGAGATATACTTAGATATGGTATTTCAAGTTGGTTTATGGCACCCGTACCACATCTGACAAATGTCGGCGGCTCAGCTGGGATTGTTGTTCTTGTCGGAGTCGAAGTCGTTTGGTCTGTGCACGAGAGTCGCATCATCCCGAATTACATTACGTTTCGGAGTTTCATCGAACTTCAAACTTGCTGTGCAGTCGTCGTTGACTCCCTCATACGTTATAACTCATGGCCCTTAAATTTTAAAAGCTTAAGCTTAAACTTTAAACCCTTCCAATCCACTAAACTATGAAATACCCTACAACATCTCAATGATAACCCACCCTCCCTCAAAATCACTCAGGGTGTCCACAAGCGAAGGGTATGGCTTATGATGGAGTCGACCGTATTTTCCTGCCCCCAAGGAGCTCACGCTCACATTCACGCTAAGTACTTATGCTCAGGCTCTAAGAATAGGAACTTCTGCAAAACTCTTCGATATTAACTTTGATCGCTAGCTTTGGTGAGTCTCGTCTCGTATGAATGCACACATTCAATGATATCCTCTTGCCATTGGTACAAGTCACTATTAGTTCCCCGAATTACGTGTAAGCTAGCCCGACCATCATCTGCGCATTTGAACCTCTCTACTTGTTGGGTATCTCGCTGAGGGATTGCTCGGTGGTACGCGGTAGACCCCATCAGGTTGCGGTGGTAAACGATGGCGCAAATTTCGCGCAGATGGACTATCTGACGACTCACGATTCCAGAGTAAAGAAATCCAGGAATCTGATCTTTCTTTGTTCTTTCTTTTCTATTCTTATTGCATCAAATTTGTAATCGCAAGTTTAGGACGGTATATAACTCGACCCTCTTCTGCATCCATTACCTTCACACGCACAGGCCCTTATCTACAAACTATCCAACTGGTACTCCTCACAACCTTGCAACCACTATGGGATTTCTTGATATATTTGCTGGCAACGCTGATGAGGTATTTTCTTATTGCCGTCTTGGCCCTCAGCCTTCCATTAATATTACCTCCTAATCTCCTGCGCCTGCATATAGGTCAATGCCGCCCCCCACCAAGCCGACCTCTCTCACGAGCTGATCGCTGGGGCTGTTGCTTATGAGGTACGTCGAGGCTCACGCCTCAGTTGCCTCTCCCCTCTACCAAGTGCCCGTCCCTACTCACTACTGACTGGACCCTGATAGGCTGAGAAGGCGTACGAGGAGCACCGTGCTGCTAATGGCCAGCCCGACTCTCACGCGCAGGCCAAGGAAATCGTGTATGTGTTCTACGAATAGTAGCTTGAAGTTGGAACCATGATAGCTGATTACATTGAAATGTTCTAGTGCTGGCCTTGCGGGAGGGATCTTTGACCGTATCGTGGAGACCAAGGGCGTAAGTAATACTGTGACCCTTCATAGGGATTAGGTAGATTCATATCGCCACAGTTAGACTGGATCGACAAGGAGAGAATCCAAAACCAGGGTAAGCCCACCTCCAACAGTCTATACCGTTTAATGAATGTTCTGACTGATATTTAAAATTTGGATCTTTGTCATTTCAGTTGACCAGCACTTCGAGGAGCAGAATGCTTATGGCGACTATTAGATATAGTTTATTTTTAGCAATGGATAGTAGCTATGTAACGACAATCGCATGTAACTTTGAACTTGTAACCGCCCTGGGGTTCGGTGCGGTGCCCAAGGACGGGGTCGGGCACTTGAAAGGGTATGAGAGGGCAAGTGGTCAAAGCCTGAAGGAGTGTGAGGGACTGACAACTTAATACTCAGACGTCGAAGTTTCAACCCTTATCCAAAAAAATTGCGTGTAGTTGACGTATAGTTGATATTCACCTCCATGCACGACTCACGAGGCGCGATCCCTGGCAGTGCTTACTTATTCACAGCCCTCTAGGGGATCTCCAGATGCTGGATTCGATTATCTTGTCGGCTTTGAATCAGATTCGCTCTTTTTAAGGAGATTCAACATTGTAGCAGCAAGCTCGGAGCAACCGCCAGCTCCTGTGAGGGTGTGCAATTGGAGGGTGTGGAAGCGAAGTGGGTTGCGCCAGTAGCAAATTCGCCAGGGCCCTGGGACTGCGGTTTTTCAGTCAGCTGTCAAGTTCCTTGTCAGTGTCACTTGTGTATTCAATTCTTAGACTCTTAATATCATTAGCAGTTATACCTCATGCATCAAATATATGTGAAGAAACGCCGTGGTATTTTGGTATACATCGATAGTGTCGACGTCTGGAATGGTGATGTTGACGCTACTCTCGAAACTTGAGAGCATGGGCCGTTGCATGCACGGCAGACCCGAGATCTAGGGTTGCAGGAGAAGAAAAGAATTTCTTCTTATGATGATTGTATTTCATGTTGTGTGTGTTACTTGATTCCGAGATCTAGAATAGATCGAGGTTTTTGCAGTCGATTTTTTGATGTCTCACCGACCGCTTTTTTTGTTGCCATGTGACTTGATGAGTGAATTGGAATCTTATCTATGACATCTCTATATTGCTTTTGTATCTAATCTAATTCGAGGTCTGCACTGCAAATTTTGTCTCATCGACCGCTTTTTTTTTGTTGCCATGTGACTTAGATCTTATCTATATCTCTTCATTCCTTATCTAATCTGAGGCTATTTTGTGGCATTTTATGTCTCACCGACCGCTTTTTTAATTAATGTATTATAATCTTATCTCTATATTGATCTAATTCTGAGGCTTTTTTGTGGCATTTTATGTCTCACCGACCGCTTTTTTTATTGCCATGTGACTTGCATCAATGTTTTAATATCTTATCTCTATATTGATCTGATCTGAAGCGATTTTTTGGCATTTTATGTCTCACCGACCGCTTTTTTTGTTGCCATGTGACTTGCATCAATCTTTAGCTTATCATTGATCTAATCTCACCGACCATTTGACATCTTATCTCTTGATCTCATCTGTCCGATGCATTGATGACTAATTAGTCATGTGACCATCCAACAAACAAAAAATAGGTTCCTTAGACTCAGGCTTCTAACCACTGTATAAAAAAATTAGAATATTTAAATACAAACAGTGAGCAATCTAAAGTCTTTCCTTGGTCCATGGTATAGAAAAATTGGAAAGTCTGCGAGATCTGGTCTTGAGACTTGGCTATATTATACATTGACATAAGTAAGTACTTTGAATCTCCAATACATTTGTATTTTTCCACTTCAGGCTGCCACCTCCCTCCCCTTTCTTAAGGGGAATCCCCCCTATAGGAAAACTCACCTATTAAGGGGTGTGCCCATGGGCATGCCCAAAGGGGGTGGGCGCGCCCATTCAGCACTAGCCAATTACTCTGGGCAGGCCCATGGAAGCTTGGGCGCGCCCATATGATAAGTGGGCATGCCCAGAGGACAAGTGGGCAGGCCCATGGGAGCTTGGGCATGCCCAGAGGACAAGTGGACATGCCCATTTCACATGTGGGCATGCCCATGCCAATAGAAAAATCAAACATTATCCAAA
>JABAJU010000025.1:0-209129 GCA_018220975.1 Tephrocybe sp. 9980TJB | reverse complement strand
CAAACAGTACCAAACAAGTTTGTTTTTGGCCCTTTCTGGCATAGAGAATCCTCAGACTTATTCTCTTTGGATTTCCCTCTGCCAGGTGAGTAGCTACCTCTCTATCTATACATACTCAATACACTTTGGATTTCCCTCTGCCAGCTGTGTGACTGTTCTACAGCCCCCAGAGGTTGCCCTTACAGTTTGAGCTGAGTAAAAAGGAGTGGAAGATTGCAGAGCAGTTGCAAGACGTTCTGAAGGTATGTGGTCACATAATCACATTTGTCACCTCTGAATCATTTCATCTTGTTGTCTTCATGGCTTCACCAGATTCTTAAGGATGCTACTACATTTTTTTCATGCTCAATACCAAGTCTAGCCACTGTCATTTCTGCCATGGACTTAATTGACAAAGAGCTCACTACAGCAAGTCTTGATATCAACAATGATCCTGCTCTACACGCATCGCTTGGCATTGCAAAAAAAAACTGCAAATCACTATTACACCAAAACAGACAAATCTGAGCTATATCGTGCTGCTATGAGTATGTACTCATTATTTTCTATGGCATATATCTCTCCCAGTCCCCCTAGCACAGCAATTATGGTGATGTGTAAGGGTGATGAAGCACGATTGGCTGAACTTGTATGAGATGCTTTTATTCTTGCACGTTGTTTGTCTAATAGGAACATTTGCACAAGTTTTGTGCGTCATAGTTTATATAATCTTGCTGACCTGTCAAAATACCCACTGTGGGTTTGGACCCGCACTCATACCCACTATACCCGCACCATTACCCATACCTGTTGATTGGGTATGGGTTATTGTGGGTTTGGATACGGGTCTGAGAAAAAATACCCAGGGGTTACCCAGGCTATACCCTATAATGTAGAGCTGGAACTGCTTCAGTATTATTTTATAAAAAATACTGATTTTATTATAACCTTAATGTAATGACTGTGAATAAGTGAAATTAATTATTTAGATCTCGGAACATGCCGGCAACGGCCCACTTGGATTGTATATGGCTGGGACTCACTTGTTTCATTCCATAAATCGAGGCCACAGACTGTGTCACACTGATGGCCTATCAAGACCACAGATGTAAGTCCAAGCCCGTCAACGAACAAAACGACTTGCATGAGTCATCTCCACCACGAACGTCATCGACTAGAGAGGTCCAAGGCGTGGACTTTTCTTCAGGCTTGCGTTCTCCCAGAATTTTCTTGAGAGGTTCGGAAATGTATCGTCCACATTTTCTGAACAGGTATAGTCGGGTGCAATGTCTGATAACTCAAGGTATGCCTCTAGGATTCTTTCTGGACCAAGTGATAGTACAATATCTGGATTCCAACTGTCGCAAACCATAAAACAGGTCAATTCAATAACAGATAGGAATTGCATGGTTGACGAACAATGATTGGTGTGTGTGGTATCGGTCCATCTGGCGATTTCTACTAAAAAGTGCCACGCTGTACAGCTCATACAGTTCCGAAGTCGCAAATTCACAGAAAAGCTTAACTCAACCAAGCCTTTCATCTTTGTCAGTTCGTCATATTCGTCAACATCTTCTGTCAACCATTCGAATTCCGCTAGAAGGACAATAGGATAAAGCATGAGCCGATACATTGCTTGCCGAAAACGACAGGATTCTACAAGGCTGATGACACTTGTACGAGACGTACGATCCTTGTGTCTGGAACCATGATTAGACAGGTTGCGCTTGATGACATGAGGGTACATGCCTAAAATTAAAAACGTCTTCTAGAGTCTTGACAACTGACGCATTTTTTTGCTAATTCGCAACATTCTTGATCTGTTATAGGCGCTATAGGATCATCATAGGGAGGGCTTGAGGAAGAGCTGGTCCAACGATGTTGTAGGCAACAGAGCGAATGATTGATTGTGAATGAGCCTTGATCACCCCATGGAATGGCTTCGACGACAGGACAGTTATTCGGAGAGTCAGATAATTATAGGATAGGAAATGCAACATGTAACCTAGGATGTCATCAGGAAAAGGTGAGTCAATTCCTCGCCTGTGGGGAGGTCGAAAGCTGAAATGATCGACAGTTAATTCGAGGCTCTGTGAATGGAGTTGTGACGTGAGTTGAAACGAAGTTGGTGAGAGTGAGAACTTGAGGCAACGCGACGTAAATCTAGAAGCAAGTACTGCGAGCGCAGTGTGAGAGGGCAAAGATCTCATGCCATGCTCGCAGTCCCTATAAGTAAATGTAGACAAAGCAAGTGTACATGCGGTGAAAGAAAAACAATAACAAAAATGAAAAGAGATAGCTCAATCCACATTTAAATATCCTGTATGCCCCGCCTTCTTCTCACACGATCGACTTCACCAACTATAGAGGAGGGGTATTAAGTATTACGCCGACTTGGCTGCTGGTTCTTAAACCCATTGAAAATCTTGAGGTGTAAGGCCTCTACTTCTAGTATGAATAAAACTCTCCGTCGCCCAAGAGCCAGTGTTCTGTTAGCCGAGCTTGTTAGAGAGTCGAAATTCTTGGCCTGACCAATATCATGATCATAGACTGAAATGAAAAGAGAAGAGCCACAGTAGGTCACATCAAACTCTTCAAAAGCAATCCATTTATTTACTGGTACAGTTTCTTTCAATCTATGTTATGTTAAGGGGAAATAACAGTCAATCTATCTGTCCGAATAGGTATTTAGAGCCTGGAAGGGCCATCTTCTTCCTTCTTGGAAGCTTCCGCCTTGTAAGCATCCGCAACGAATTTGGTGCCCTAGACAATGAGAAAGTAAGCCATCTGATCTGTCTTTCAATCGATACACTGCACGCACAGTGTTGATGTTAGTTTCCAGCTCGGGCACTGCGGCCTTCACAAGCGCCTTCTCCTCGTCCGTGAGTTTTCCGAGAGAAGAAATCGATACAACACCATCAGTCTAAAAACACAGAACAGAGATTAGTCTGGGTACATCGAGGCTTCAGTAAAGGAAGTTGACATACACCGAGCACGACGGTAGACGAAAAGAACTCGAGCTCCTTGCCAAGCTCCTCCTTGAGGGCTTTTGCGCCAGCAGGGTCAGCTGCAAGGGGAACGAATGACGGCGCAGAAAGACCCTTCTCGCCCTTGAGTGCGCGGATGACCTTTCCAGCAAACTCAGCGCCAGCATACGCCATAGAGAGGGTTGCCGATCCCGCGCCGTCCTTTGCCTTGACGACTTCGTCACCGCCGAACTGGATGCGCTTCACCAAGGCTTCGTAATTATCCTTATTCAGTCCCGCGGGAAGGGGATGAGAGGACTGTGAGAGGAGAGGAACAATCTGCAATGAAAAATGGTATCAGTCACCCCTGATTTCTTCGATGCGTATGATGAAATGCAGTACGTACGGTTACACCACTGTGGCCGCCAACAACGGGGACGGTAACGGAAGGTGCCAAGCTCAAATCACCGAGGATTTCAGCGACGAAAGTGGAAGCACGGACGACGTCAAGAGTGGTAACACCAAATAGGCTAAGAGATATGGTGGTCAACGTTGTTGGTCAGGCTGCAATGTATGTAAACCATACCGCTTGGGATCGTAAACTTTGTGATGCTTGAAAACCTCGGCGACGATCGGGAGAGTGGAGTTGACGGGGTTTGAGATGACGAGGACAAAAGCCTTCGGGGCAACTGTGGCAATGCCAGTTGCCAATTCCTTGACAATACCACCGTTAATCTTGAATAGATCATCTCTTCATACCCACCAGAAAAGATTAGAAAATGAATATATCTTATGATCTTATCTCACCTGGTCATCTACAAATCGAAAGATCGTCAGCGGAAGTAGATGACCTTTTGTGAATTAATACATACACCGGGCTTTCTAGGAACGCCAGCGGGAATAACAACAATTTCTGCACCAGCAAGTGCCTTCTTGAGGCCATCATCTGGCTTGAGGAACCCTTGCACTTTTGAAGGAGTGGAGATGTGGGACAGATCTGCGGCCACACCAGGAGTATTAACGATATCGAACAAGCTGAGCTACACCATCGCACAACTTAAGTAAGTGGGTTCTCTATTATACCGAGAATCTCACCTCAGTAACGAGCGGGTTAGCCTTCAACAGAAGCGATAGAGGTTGGCCGATACCGCCTGCCCCACAATCGATCAGTCAAAGTTGAAAATATTGCACATCGCGATCCAGCACGATCGCACTCACCAGCAGCGCCGAGAACAACAGCCTTGACCATCTTGGAATGTGTGTTGAAAAGAAAGATGGAGGTTAAGTGGAGAGAGAGGGAGTTTACGGTTAAGAATCCAGATGAATACTTGGGGCCTGTTTACCTCCACGTGATTCGACGCGATCGCAGAAACCGGTATGAAATCGGAATCCCGCACGTCGCTCTCATCCCGTCCCCGCAGACGCCGGGAGCGTATGAGAGCCAGTAAACATGTGAAATGTTCACTACTGACACGTTGAAATTCAAAATTCAATGAGCGAGCCCGTCGAATGGCTCGAATTCGTTACGGTCGAGGAGCAAGCGCTGCGCCGCGGCGACAATTGTAAATCGTCTATTTTCCATGGGTCATCAATGCTCCTATCAATTTCATGTTGTCGCGTTCCTCGCGCCCCCGAAATTCCGCCGTACATCTACGTCTAGCCTTCTTTTTCTGCTTTTTTCCTCACTCCGCAGAAAAAGATCAGAATGCAAGTGACAGCGGTCAATGTGATCTGGCAACTTACGAGAAAGCGCGTGGAATCATAATCAGTGGAAGGAAGAATTTCAGATGGAAAAGAGACAGTTGGTATTGGGTGAAGTGCATGTCGTAGCCGATCGGCCGAAGCCAGGATTCTCCAGCACTGCAGTATTGCATGCCTGCACGCGTGACGCACATGATTACGACGCGTCGCGTTCATGTACTAGCAGTATTGTGCCGAGGGCCGAGTAGAGTTACAAAGGTGAATAATAGGAAATACCAAGAACATTCTTGGCTTTACATATTTCCAACACTTACTTATCTGTAGTCAACGTCACGAAATTAACCTGCTAGACCAGATTTAGTTGAAAGATTTGAAATTTGAGTGGGATCATTGGACACATGCAGGAATCATAGCAAAAGATCTGTGGAGATCATATCTTTTCGACTGGCGGTACCAATGTGACATCGACCACTGCATTAAGAGGGAAGATTAGATGACGGATCTCTTTCTCTGACTTGGAGTACGTCTGCTATGACGTTACATGTCATATCTAGCCCAGTGACCCACAACAATATTCGATTTGAATCTGTGGCCAATAGTCACAGGTCCTTCTTCGCTCTATCGACATAGATATTACTCACATAAGATGAAAAAATATGCAACGGTGCACAGCAGAAGATCCGAGCAAAATTAAGGTCCTACATACATAGAACAGACGTCATCTTTCTACTGGTTCTACCTTAATTGGAGTCGACAATAAACGTCGAGAGCGCAGCAAGGAGTAAGTATATGGATCATTCAATCAAGTGTTTGACGAAAATACACACATATAAGCTCCAAGAAACCGCCACTGCTCCGCATTACCCAAGCACATTGACATTCAATAGAAAGTAGTTAGCTCAGGCTTCAAAAATACTTATGCATACCTGACGACCCTGTTGCATGTCCACCGCCGAAGAATAGAGAAATAAAAATAGCTCCCGCATTCACCCACCAGAATAGCTTTCAGAAAGTAATCAGGCTGCCACAATAGAAAGGCGGCGGATGAAAATTTGCCTCTAATAATAATGACCATTGACAACACGAGCCTGCGAGCCTGAGTACGGGTAGATAGCAAATTAAGCCCAGCAACCGTACTTACATATATGTGTAAAATTTGAGGCCCCTGAAATGTCGGACGTAGAAACGTTAACTTGATACACGCATCAGAGCTGTGGATTCATTCATTCCGACTTTCAAGGGCGCCAGCGGAAAAGCGTCTAGACTTGCGAGGTAGTATAACGAGAGAGGAAACTTGAAGTAGAACGATTCAAGCTGTATGTAGTGACATCATGAGTTTGAATCAGGAACTGTCCAGAAAACGTATATGGATATAAATTCATCGAGTTGGCGATAGCGAACTGCGGGTCAAGTTGCCACAGGTACACAAGCTCAAGACAGAAATAGGCGGGTTCGCCCCAGTGCCTCGAGCCCCTTAGCTTCTCACAGAAAACGTCAATACAGCATGAATCCGGCGTTCATGGGTGTGGTGTTATATGAGGAAGGACAGAGAGACATTCATGATCGATATCCACGAAATCCGGAGCCGGGCCGTATGTGTACCGCACAAGCAGTGCACAGCGCCACTGAAGTTCATCGGAACCGAACACGTTTTTCTGCATGCCTAGAAAGCAATGTTCAAAAGTTTCGAACTTGAGAGAATTAAGCATGTTTTGGATACTCCTGAACATGGAACGTGCTGAAAGTTGAAACGTGCCCACAGTTTATTGTGATGGATGGATGGAGATGTCCCGCGGATCGATCCCCTCAGTGACAAGCGACGGTAGAACTGATACCAAACTCCAAACTGATACGGACAGCAGCCACATCGATACATCGATTCATCATGGTCTGTGGAATGTGACCCGTCGCCTAATAATACTACTTGTAGGTGTTGTTGATGCCACGCTCCATACCCGCCCGTAGTACAGCACCCTTTCAAGTTTTAGCACACCTTCCAGACCACAGCACGACCTCCGTTCTTCATTGTGATGGCTGGAACATCAATGTCCGTTGATGGTATCACGATTGTTCCCGACCATCCGCCTGTCGGACGTCGTCGTATGACGCAATGAGTATTTATTCAAGAAAGCCCATTGGTCCAAAAACTATTACATACATACAGTAGAACATAACACAAGGATTAGGCGCCTCGAGGTGCCGCCGCCTTGACTACGCGAGCATTCATTCAAATCAGAATGTTCAATGTAACGGGGCTGCGGCCCAGCACGCCGACTTCTCCTTTCCCCCTCAGACGTAGGCCCTGCTGATCACTGAAAATAAATTTGTAAATAAATCGCGGATGTAGCGTATCTATAGGGACAGGGGTCTTTTGAGCCGTAGTACGATACCCTATTCTTCAAGTAGAGCCTTTTACATATGATAAATCCGTATACCGCCTTTACTGTACAACCAAAATTAATGAGATCTGAGAATTTAGGAGGAGGAAATTTGAGATCATTCATCATCGACATCAATCACTCCTAAATCATGGCTGCAGATCATCACCTTGCCGTGACACCTACTTATTGGCCTGATGATGCACGTCGTCAAAAAGACATGTCATGGGGGTTGGGGTTGATCGCAAGGAGATGCCAACTGGCAAGGCCTGATGTGATATACCCATACCACGGTACATACTTGAGGCCTTGTCACTGTGTTGTGGTGCGGTTTCGTGGGCTTCTGTCTTCTGTTGTAGCGGGGTGCCCGGAAGTCCGTAGACCGCAAGCCATGGCAGGTGATCCATAAAAACAAAAACAAAAACATTGTGTACTTAATACTGCAGTGTAGTCCTGATCAATTTGAGGCTTGAATAAATAAATCTCAACAGTCCAATTTCCACCCACCTCCTTCGGCAGCGGCGCTGAATCCGATGGGACTCCGGCTAGCTTAAGCGTTGTTGTTTTGTTTTGTTGGGAGACGAGACACAATGGCAAGTACAAGTATTGTTCTGTTGACGTCGAGGCCCAAGGGGGCGGCGTCAATGGTCAATCACGGTAGGCGAGAATATTTATTCCCTTTATCGTCAACCAGTATAAACACCACAATGACGTCTAATCCATCGATAATAACATGTAAGAATGGAGTGACGACATAACAATGCAATTTTAAACGTCCTCCCTTCGCTGGGAGACAAGTTGATATAGGGTGTGTACTAGTAATTCAAGGCAAAACAGAACAGCCGTAACCATAACCATAGCCATAAGCCATAGCCATAAGCTGTAATCATAGCCATCACCGGCCGTGGTCCAAGGAGATTCAGAATCTAGAATCTGGAATCTGGAAAATCTGAGAAGGAGAAGCAAATGCAGAAGCCGCAGGTACTGATTAAGATCCAAAAGTTGACCGTGAGTCGTGACAATTTTCTGCTGCTGAAAGAAAAGGATATCGAATGACGCGGAAGGACAAGGAGCCCAAGAGATGGAAAACCAGAAAAACTTGCGCCGACGTTATAGACTTGAAGTAAGTATAACAACATACATACTAAACAGACAGGTCAACCAAAGGGCGAGAAATTCGAAGTCGAAGCTGGGTCTGAACCTGAGCCTGACTGAGCCCATGCGACGTCCGTGTGCGACGTGCTTGTGCGTGAGGCACACACGCGCATAGTAACAGAACGTGTTGCCTGAAGCAGTCACTTGTAACTGTAACTTGTAACATGTCACACCATTGACACTGACAGAGAACACTGAAAATAAATACTTAATTCTAAATCTGAGTTTGATACGGCAGTTGAACGCGCCCGAGCCGTGAGCGAATGGCGTTCGAATGGGGTACGCGTTAAGTACGCCCAAGTGACAGGGGGAATGAACGTTGTGCGCTAAGGTTCAAAGAGAGATGCTGTACGCCTAGACTGACTGCGCTGAGCAAAGAAGGACCAGCCGGTGCTATGTAGAGTCGAGCGAACAAAGAACGACTGCCAAGGGTGCCAAGTTGCGCGTGTTAGATAGATACCAGATAGCTACTCTGTACTTCTGCCCGAGTACCAAGTAAGTAGTCCGAGGCCGAGCCTAATTATATTGCATAGAAAGTATGATGGTCACCTTGGTGTAACTTCTATGAAACAGCCGCGTCGAGCGAGTTGCGTCTTGGCCAGAGATCCACGGAGGAGAGGTTAAGCTAATTCCGCATCATCATTCTCTTGGTAGATCTCTCAAAAGAACCACGTCGAGGCTTAGAATACGGACAAGCAAGCAACTTATGCTCAAACTCAAGCTCAAGATCGCACAGAATCATGATCACCAAAAGACGAATATATATCATATAGCCGTCGATCAAGAAAATCAGGACAACAGAGGCAGAGAATCTACGTGTGGGTGGGGGTGATGGTACAGGTGTGCTGGGGTATGAGGAGACGAATTTAAACTGTAATGCAATGGGCAATGGGGGAGAAGCAGCGGGAACATGGGATGTTGGGGTCATGCGGGTCGTAGACAGTATAGGGTAACGATAAATAAGAGTCCGCAGCGCACAGGTCCATATACGAGTGAACATGAGAAGACATATCCCGCCATATTACACAAGAGGCAAAGTAGCGTAGAGAGTCTGAGTTTCGGGATAGGGATATGGATGGATGAATGGTGTGCTGTCGTGCAGAGTCTAATAAATAAAATAGAGCCGGTGTGCTGCACGACTAGAAACCACCAAGACAGCCGTCGTCTTCTACGTGGAAAGAGGAGACGACATGGCGGGGTGTCAGGGCCCGCGATAGGGTAGGGACCCGTTTTTTAGTCGGTGTGCGGATAGTAGGGCACTCAGGGGCGTCTGGTATCCGGTCGGGTGTGCGCGAAGAATCGTGTTTTCGCTCACGGCGACGACGTGGTTTGTGGATGGGGAGGACGTCGTCGTCGTCATCCGGGGAAGAGTAGGGAGAGCGGGAAGAGGGGGATGATGGTGGATGAGGGAGAAAGGCGAGGGCTGCGGGGGTTATTGGGGAGACGTATGGGTCAACGTCGTATGAGGAATAGTCGGCAAAGCGGTCCTGGGGGAGAATGAGACCCAAGACATGCTTGGAGGAGGGGGAGTATGTGTCTGTTGGGGGGCTGGCGAAGCTATCAGACTCGTCTGACTCTGATGAAAGATCTGGGATGAGAGGGGGTAAAGTGGACGAGCATGCCACAGAACGCTCAACGTCCTCTATTTGGCGTTGCATTGCTCTTGGATGGAGACCTTTGCTGCTGTGATAGCGAGCACGATTGATACTAGGCTGCTGCTCATCGAGAGTGTAAGTGCGACCAGGACAGCCGCGTTCAGGAAGAGCACAAGAATTTGGAGAGACTTCGATTGGAGAGCGGTCGTAGTATGTAGCAGAGTAGGCAACAAAGGTGTGGGTAGTGAGGGAGGGGGATGAGGGGAAGTGTACGGCGTGATGAGGAGTAGAGGAAGAAGGGGAACGTTTGAGTATTGAGCGAGGAGAATGCATTCTGCTGCCAGACAGCGGAGGTTAACAGCGGATCGCCATTCTAACAGACAAGGAGGTGGTGGGTTATAAGAAACAGGACCCTGTCCAATCTAAATATCCAATGTTTGGTCCTTGTTTTCTTTTTTCCCCGGCCGGCCGTACCGCAATCGCCGAGTATGCTTCTGTTTGTACTTGGCATTGCCCAACCATCGCCGTCGGCCAATGCCCTTTCCTGGACACTCCCTTTGCCGGCGTAAATCCCGCGTCAACCCAGTTTCAACTCACACTCTTCAAGTGGCGCACAATTCACCAGTACATAGGAATACAATTCTCTGTAACAATACTTCCTTATCTCTTGTATGCCAAGTCTTGCTTGTCCTTAGACTTCGTTCCTCTAAACGTTCATCTCCCGAATTGCACAGTCTCATAGTGCCTTGGCATTCGCTACCTTCCTTTCACTCAACTCTCTCTCCCGTGAACCTCAATCCTCCCTTTCTCTGGTTCCCTCTTGCCCAGATCCAAATATGATCATGGGGACACCCCCATCACTTTTGATCTCTATCTAAATCTCTGTCTTCAGCCACCCAATGACCCATTCAGTCAACTCACCCATCGGCAAGAATTTCACTCAGCAATGGCTCCAATTCCTCTCCCGTTCTGTCACCCACCTCTCTCACACCTTGCCAGAAGCTCTCATAACATGTGCCGCTCGACTTGCCATCAACTCCGTCCCCTGCGCAAGAAAAGGCGTAAATCCCTCATTCGCTCGTTTCAAGGTCTTTCTTTCTTTGTATTGTACGGCAGTTCAATTCCACATGTCACCCTTTCGTAAACCTGCCACGACGCTGTTGTTCTTTCTTTAACATCGCCTGAACCTACTTGGTGTGTGGAGTCGTGTCATAGCTATTCGACGACCACTACCGCTAGGGCCAACTCAGGTTCACCGTGCCGTCGTTATTCAGGACCAGGACCCTCACCCCACTGACAGAGTCTCTTGTGATATCGCGAATTTAGTCTGCTTTTGAATTAGGATAAGCGCAAAGCCCTACATAGGCCCTGGTGACGAATCTTATCTCTTCCCCTGGCTTTCTGTCCTCGACCCTGCACACCTAGATCACCACATCAACGAGAGCGCGTCATCATCAGCATCATCACGAGCTATTGTTCGCAACGTCAATGAGCCAGTGTCGCTCGTGACACCTCCCCCATCGTACCTGAATTAGCGGTCTCGCCCAACCGCCAGGCAGCTGCAGGCGATCTCAGTCTGCACGCTCCAGGCTCAGGCTTGACACGCTGTATGCTGATGGGCCGTGGACCAATGGAATCATGGACAGATAGCCCAGCCCCACCGCACGCGTCAATGGGTCGCGTCGCGCCTGCGGCGACGGCATTGATTTACTATACTTGTATATTTCTGTACATTGGAGCCGCTTGGGAACCTGACGTTGACACGTCAACGTCTCTGTGCTGCAGCTCTACACGCGCTGGCACAAGTCCCTCACCTTCCCTCACCCTCGGCCCACTCGGTGCGGAGAAATGGGTGGGATGAACATTTTATGTTCTGATCATGGAATTATCATAGCCAACAACAGCAACAATACCATGACCCATTTTCTTTCCACCCACATTCTCGCACCGCCGGTCTGGCATCAGATTCATACATAGCATCTCGGCGTCCGAGTGGTCGACATGTCAGGTAAAGTTATTCAGGTTTAGAAAATCACGACTCTGGCAAGTCATATGCACTCCGTCAATGATATACACATACACATACACACTCGATTCATGCTCCTCCGAAATCCTCGAAGATCAAACTCTTCCCGGCACTCGAGGCCATCTAAACACCCTGCTCTATTTTTCCTTTCAGGCTGCGCAGGGCTCGTGCTCACCCCAAATCCTCACTTTTACTCCTCCTACCCTGTTCCCTCCGGCGAAAGTTGTTACCGTCACCAATCCCTGTACGATCGGGGTATAGGACTCCTTATAGCCTGACTATGCCCAATGTCCACCGTAGCCAATCGGGATGTATTGGGTTTCAACTGAAGGTTATGATAAGTATGCTGTTCTCGTGCTCAATGGTTTGATACTGGGTTGCTATGTCTATAGTTACAAGTTAAGTAAGTTATGTGGGCGTTAACGTTCAACCGACACCGAGGTCCCGTGTTCACTTGGGTTGAACCCACATCACTGTGACGTTGGCAATGGCAAGAGGATGGGGAAAAGGCTTAAGCGTTCTCTTGTCCAAGTCAGCCCCGTTGGAAAATAATATTCAGAAGGAGAGAAATATACGAGTGGACTACTGTACTGTATAATGTAGTTCCAGCTCCAGCTCCACTGTTATAATCGTGATCAATATGTTCGTTCTTTGATGTTGAGTTTGTTGTTTTTGGAAAGCATAACTACTTGAAGATTGATTCCGACCAATGTCAAGGGATTGTCAGAAAATGTCAAGACGAGTACTTGTTCCATATCTACTATATCAGCTCAAACCATCTCTCCGGAGTAGACTCTACAATAACAGAGGTAAGCGCTACAATTTACTACAAACACACTGAGAGATCTCCTTTCAGAATAAGCCCGGAGATCCAGTATCATCAGCTGGCACCGGTAGCTTTTCACTCCAAGAATCAAAACACAGTGGCACAACTTGTGCCCCAGAAAGCCTTCTGCGTTTGCTAGCCTTTAGCTAGGGTGTCACGGTAGGGTAGCCTTCGCCCTGATCTCAAATTCGCCGTCGACACCGCTCCTAGCTCGTGATCATATTGTCTGTAGGTATGGCACTGCCTAATAGGTAACCCTTAAACCAATCCTTGGAATGAATGACCAGGATGTCGGTACGATGGAAAATTCATTCATACTTGTCATTGAAGCTGGGCGTGTAAAAAGTTGAACAGGTCATGCATGGCGTGTCAATGACAATAAATAAATTAAAATACATCCAGCCCAGGCGATCATCAGGGTCCGCGTCAAGCTTCAAGCTTTCCTGAACCTGAAGGCCTGACGATGCAGTAAAGAATGATCCATCATCAGCATCAACATCATGCACATCATGATCCAGATTCCAGAACTGGGAAAAAAGAAAGGACACAATGGGATTGTGGCACCGCACCATCAACATCCCAAGCGCCGCAGGGTCCCACAGGGTCTCATGCGCACGCGTCACGGTTAAAAATAGTTGAATGACGATTGGGTGGAGACGCAGGATCGCTGCAGCTGGAGTCTGGACAGGGTTCAGTAGAATTTTGCATGTCCTCCAATTCCCGAGTGCCCGAGTCTCTGATACCTTGGGGAGGCAGGGATGCTTACCAAAACAGTTGGGGACTCCGGGTCGATGTGTGCCGGAGAAGAGCAGAAATCAGCATCCCTGGCCCTCGAGGCAAGACAGAGACAGCTGATTCAAGGTCAGACAACAGTACTAGTGACATCTCGTCTCTCGCAGGTTTCTCGCTCAATTCGAAGCCTGAGCCACATTTTCCCTCCTTTCCCTGAAGGAAGCTCATATACCCCTAAATCAGAACCATCGTGATTTTCCTTCCACAGAGATCCAGGGATCAAGAATTTCAAATCCACGCCATAAAGCCAGGCGAGCTCCATGGGCATTATGAAGACAACAACAAGGACGGAGTACGGCACGGCTTCCGGGGGTCCGTGCGCAATGTGCATGTGTTCTTTTGTCAATTTCAATGACATTCTCGTCAAAGTTCAAATGACGAGCCAATCAATGGCCGAGTTCAACGTGGGTGGTATAGAGGGTAACCCCGACGCTGATGCCTGCTGGCGGCGCTCTCAGGCAATTTCCGGTCCCTCCCCTTAACTTGCATTAAAGCGCGGGAAATGCACGAGTCGACGCCGGATGGAAGAATCGTGATCATGATTGAGCGTGCTTGGAACGGGCAGCCGGCTGTGTACAGTGAGTAGGATAGCTTCGGATCCGCGCGTACGTCGGCGTCGCAAGCGCCAGTCTAGGCATCCACCACGCATCGAGAAATTGACTCTAGATAGATAGATAGATATGTAGCTTGGCAAATTCTGGAGTTCGTAGCTTTCCCGCCAAGGTACAGTGGCGTTCGATAGACAAAGACTTTCATGCCTCAGACTCAGAAGGTCATTTTGATAGTTGACTTGAGACAGGATAGGGTAAGCGGTTGTTTCTGGTATGATTAGTGACTATTCCTTCATTCAATAGATGTGTCGGAACTTGGTGGCACCTTAACCCTCACGCCGACGGAATCCTGAGCGTGTACAGCATACGGGGCGCTCTGTGTTAGATGCGCAGCAAGGTTCGCCTCAGCACTGAATTCAGTGAAGTACAGATTTAGAGTCAACGCTACAGCCATAAGCATCATTAGCGGGAAAGCACAAGAACTAGAGTGAAGTACAACACCATTCCATCAGTGACGAACTTTGCAAAGGGCTTGGCACCTGAGATACCTCACTCTCGTCAAGCCATGCTGCACACCTTTTCGCATCCTCGCTTTCCGAAAGCGCGGAAGAGAGCTGTGGCCATATTGAAACAACAACGCCAAGACTTGCGCCCCCCGAAATAGGTAGGCATAAAATAGACTTTTTGATAACGAGGTCCCGCCGTCTGGGCAGCCGTAAGTATCACGACCGAGGAAGAGCTCATTGGCATGGTCCGAGAAAGAAGATATGGTTGGTGACACGATGGTGGCGATGAAGCGCCAAGAGCATGATCTTCCTTTGCACTCAATGACGGAAACCTCCGAGGATGAGGATTGGCGATACATATGGTAAAGAGAGCTAATAAGTAGGTATCTTGGCAGTGTCAAACGTTGACTCGCGAATGGCTTTTATATTATAGTTCGGCCTTGAGCGTGTTTGTTGAATGTTTGATCCAGGAGCCAATGACCTCAGGGCTAGAAGTCATGAAGGTCAACAGAGGTCAATGGGTATCGAATTGTGTAAGAACGATGGTCAACGTAACTGTCTGCTCAAAACTTGAACTAATGTGAAAATATCCTTAAAAGCGTCAAGCTAGGAAAGCACAAGCTCAGTGACGAAAGCAGTAATCAAGCATCTCTGATCTCGACGTCGAGACGGTCATCCATAGGTCGCCGGTAAACATAGATGGTGACAACAGGCTGGATTTGGACGGCAATGGGATGTGTGGCGCGCCAAGGCATGAAATCCTGGCCATGCAATGCAAGAGTTTTGAAGAAAGCAGAGTGAGCCGTGGTCGGAACTTGCCGCAGCCTGAACACACAGTCACTCCCATCTATTACATAGATACTCATGGGTATCACACAGCACTTGTCTCTATTTTGCTGCATATTCAAAAAAAATTGACAGAGCTTTGAGCTAAGAGTTACCTCTGGAGTCTGGATAGTTGATTGGTTACAAGTACGTGGAAAGATAAACAAGCGGTACACTCACGTGAAGTATAAGTAATCATGATCACAAGATAACTTATAATACGACAATCCTCCAACTCTAGTTTATCTTTTTCCACCACATATGCGAAGAATTATCTCACCTTTTCCTGATGATATTCTAGACAGGAAATTGCTCTTCCTATTTGATTATTCGACTCTCCAAACGACTGTCTTGACGTCCAAGTCTTTCTACAGGGTGTTCAAAGCTCTTTCACAGTCAATTATCCGCTCTGTTACCTACAACGTCGTTGGACCAGCTCTTCCTCAGGCCCTCAGAGTGATTCACTACTCAGCCAATAATGACGTACCGAGTCAATCAGATGTGGAAGACACAACACAGTCAAAACCTTGTCGGCTGAGGAGGATGCTATACCGCCAATAAAAGATCAAGAATGCTGCAAATTGGCAAGAAACGCAACAGTCGTCAATACTCTAGAAGACCTTTTCAGTTTCAGGCATGTGCCCTAATGTCATCAAGTGCAACCTCCCTAATCGTGGTCACTGTTCCAGACATGAGGATCATACTTCTCGTACAAGTGTAATGAGCCCCGTAGAATCCTGTCGCTTTCGAAAAGCAATGTACCGACTCATGCTCTATTCCGATGCCTTTTCAATGAAAGGATACAATGAGCTATTGGACCGTGATTACGAGGAATACGTGGAGTTGCTGGAACGCGATAGGCTTCGCAGGTTAAGCTTCTCTGTGAATTCGCGACTTTGGAACTGTATGAGCTGTACAGCGTGGCATGGTACTCTTTTTAGTAGAAATCGCCAGATGGACCGATACCACACACACCAATCATTGTTCGTCAACCATGCAATTCCTATCTGTTATTGAATTGACCTGTTTTATGGTTTGCGACAGTTGGAATCCAGATATTGTGCTATCACTTGGTCCAGAAAGAATCCTAGAGGCAAACCTTGAGTTATCAGACATTACACCGACGATATCTGCTCAGAAAATGGGGACGATACATTTCCGAACCTCTCAAGAAAATTCTGGAAGAACGCAAGGTGATCTGGGAATCGCCTGAAGAAAACTTGGCTCATTGGATCTCTTTAGTCGCTGACGTTCGGGGTGAAAATGACACATGCAAGTCATTTGTTCATTGACGGGCTCGGACTTACATCTGTAGTTTTCATAGGCCGCGAGTGCGGTACCACCTGTGGCCTCGATTTATGGAATGAAACAAGTGTGTTACAACCACATATAACCCTTGCGGGTTCCGACTACATACTTCAAATTGGTATTATTTGAGGGGTTTTAGCTCATCTAGGAGACCACAACGTCTTTCCCTGCTGGCAAAAGGATACTCTGCCAGAAATTGTATCTACGGCTTTGAAGGCTTACCTAGGTCGTGGTATGGCATTAGTTTTCATAAAGTATTGTCCTCATCGCATGAGAGTGTTCTCAACGAGATACATCGGATCAGGGTTGCACCTTGGAGTGGCTGGGAAAAGAGTGACTGATTGTGTGAAGAATGTATCGAGGGCATTTTCCGTGATCACCTTCACCTCTGGTTGTTGGAATGTAAACGAGAGGGTAAGCTAACATCTCGCCGAGGCCCCATTCTAATATCTGATGCATACTTCAAGCGGGAGAAGTCATCAAGCAAGATTGCCTGTACATGTATTGATCTCCTCAAACATTTGGGTCACCACTTACCCTTATTTTTTTTCCACCAGGAATGGTTGCCATTGCTCCGGTCAGGCTGGTAATCATAATTTAGATCCCGCGAGCCGTTTCAACGTATGTCAACTCCAGCGCGACATTTACTCTAATTTCTCATCCTATTCATGTTTTCAGCATCTAGGTGAGCCGAGGCACAGATAGTTATTTATTCGAGCACTTGGTTCTACTATTTCTGAAGTCAATTAATGCACTCACTGAATCTCCTCCTAAGGACTAATTGAAGAATTTTGTATATGCACAACCTATCTTCTTCTCGGTTTACGATTGTACTACAGGAAGAACGGTCTCTGCACCTCAGTGCCTATAATCAGGCTCCAGCAGTGTTATTCACGCAGCTCTATCATACATTCAAAGAGTACCACTCGCTTCGGGTCAAAATTAAGCTTGCGGTGCGTTCACTGTAAGCCTAAAGACTATGATCCCATGAGCCTCCGAACCCACTGCGATTCTGAGATAGCCTTACCATCATTCCTCGCATAATGCCCAACGACATCAAGATCGAACTTCTTGCGAGTAACATCGTTCAAGTCAAGTTCCGCTGTAAGCACACCCTCTGTATCGCGCAGGGGTCCAGCAAGGATCTTGCCAAATGGGCTGATGATGACGCTACCACCATTGATCATTACCTTGTCAGGACCAGGAAGGGTGCCGTCCCCCGCGTTGCTAAGAGTGAAGTGCTCATCAGGAAAGTCTTTCGCCTAAGATCCATGCAATAAGGTGAGCTTGCGGTACGAATTAAAGAGAAAAAAGGACTACCTCAGCATACTGGCAGGCGGCCAGGACGAAACATCCGCCCTCAAGCGCGATGTGTTGCATTGTGTTTTGCCATTCTGGGCGTGTGTCTACCGTAGGGGCGCAATACAGCTCTGTCCCCAAGCTGTAGTAATATGTCCTTACTGAAGTAAGCAAATCAATCAATCAAGGTGTAAAACCTATGGAAAAAGCATACGAAGTGGCATGTAATTTTCCCTACCGAAAAGTCAGCGTCGAAAAATAGTACAGGAATTGAAATGAGCTCACCAACAAATCGTGGCTGACAATTTCGTCATCACATCACCCTGCGTACTCGGAAAGGTCTTCTTCACTACAGGTAACGTTGACCCATCTCCCTGGCCCCAAATAACTCGTTCCGTAGCTGTAGGCACGAGCTTGCGATGTTTGCCCACATAGCCCTTTACTGGATCCACAAAAATAACTGTGCAATAGAGTGTACCACCATCACGTTCAATGATGCCGACGACAAGAAAAACTTGAGTTTCGCGACTGATCTCCTCAATACGCGTGAGGGATGGCGACGGGACTTCGATCGCACCAGCATGGTACCGTGCATATTCATCTCTTCCCACATCAGTACGTATTCCTACCGACGCACCGAATGTCGAGAACTTAGGGTAACCCCCGATGCTGCACGTTAATCAGCGTAAAGTATTCAAAAAATGGTGTGGGAATGCGCACAATGCCTCAGGGAAGATACAGAGTTGAGATTGATCACGATCTCGGGCGAGGCGAGTGAGCACTTCGAGTTTATCCAGGGTGTCATTGACGGAGAAGCGGGCACTGCACGTCTGCACAACGGATGCTCGTATTGTGCGTGCCATGGACAAAGAGATGGGCTCCGTAACTACAACGACCAAGAAGTTTGCCCATTCGGATCCGTTTATAGTAAAAATCCGAAGTTGCCATTGCTTCCAATGAGCGACGTGCAAGATCAGATGAAGTTCCCACGAACGCGTGGACGGACGGGCATTGGGGGGAATCATGGAATGGCACCAGGGTTTGCAATGGTCCGCTACTGTGAACAGTATACTCAGTACTCATATATTTCTTTCTAGTCACACAGTCTCTATCTGGATGAAATCAATTGTCGATGTGGCTTTAAGGTCGTTGAACTTCACGACTCAAATAAATTCACATCGTATGTTCGTATAACAATGGATAAGAGAGTTGAGTCTCTGGATATATTAGGTTCCTACGTGATAAAGTTGAGTCTATGGATATATTAACAGATAATGAGGGCGTGGAATTGTCATGAGATACCAAGTGTATAGTAATTTTTTAAACCTCTGCAACGTCGAGGACATCTTCTTTCTCCTTTTGTATTTCATCGTTGACATTTGCGGGTAGTGGATCCTGTGCCGGATGAAGATTTGTTTGTGGGCCATGATAATGTTTATGTGCTCCGAGAACCCAGGCAAGTCTAGAGGGAGAATGAGCGATCTGAATTTCGATTATACAAGCATACATACCCCGAAAGAAGCAGTACACCAACGGTGATGACCTGTGAATGAGTAGATTAGCTTGTGAATGTACACGATGACGAGAACATACAGATGCGTAATTCATGTTGCCTTTTGTGACAGGTTTATAGTTGGGGAACGAGAAGATAAGGCATACGAAGATGGTCCATGCTATGCAAGTGGCGTTGCAGAACTTGCCAAGGAACCCGTCTCCCATGTAGAAGGGGCCGGGCTTGAACATAACTTCAGGATGATTTTGGTAGACACGCCTTAAGAAGATGGGGATGATATAACTTGAGTCAAGCGCCATGGCAGTCAAGGAGAAAATGGCGTTGGCGGCGATGGGGCTGGCAAGATCAAGAAGACCGGGCAGAATGCTAACGAATGTGCACAGCCAAACGGAACGGAGGGGGGTATGAGTTAGGCGGGAAATGTGGCCGAAAAACTGGCGGTCAGGGAGGCCTGTAGGGATTGCTCCTTCAGTGAGAACATAAAGATTACCTCGAGTCACTTACCGCGATCACGGCTGAATGCGTATGTAGTGCGCGTAACAGCTTGGAGCGCGGTTTGTACGACAAAGAAGGCAGTCAGGCAGACAAACGTCTATAGCAACTAGTGTTAGAATTGTGCATCTGGATGATAGACAGGTGCTTACCCAAAGGACCAATGCACCCGCCTTACCCATGCGGAGAACCATGATCTATCGAAAGTCAGTTTTAATCCTACTACAATCCTAATAGGAAAGTACCTCAAGGAACGCGGAGCCAGTTGGTCCGGGAAGGTTTGCACTGTGATAGGACACCCAAATGTTAATGAGGGTACTCGGTGAACCAATCGGACGTACAGTGGGCCGGAGCAAAGCACAACGACGATGTTTAAGAGCCAGCCGATAAGGCCAGTGCCAACGACTACACGAATGTTAGTATTTAAACTTTATCATATTACTTTGGAAATCATTACTCACCAGCAATGAAAATCGCCGACGGCGCTACAAACCCAACAGGTCAATGCGACGTTTACTAAATCGTATGAAATGTTAACGTACCGGCATACGCTGCACGGCGAACTTCCTCTCTGTGTTGCTAACATGAAAACCACGAGAATAATGTGCTGGGTTTGAAGACTCACGAGATATGAGCAGTCGCATCGTAATCCTAAAGTTTTGTCAGTGAATGCCTGTCATTAGGCGTTGAATCACGTACTGTCATCTGAAAGCAAAATCATTTGACATGCTAGATTTATAATAAGGACCACGACTTACCGTCCATTGCACACTTAGAAGCCCAAACAAGAATGCTATTCCTGTGTTCCATCCACCAGTCTGATTAACAATACCATCCGAGCCGAACACATAGCTCGCAGGATGCATTTCAGACCGAGGGGTTGTCGCAAGGAGGACAATAATAATCACTTGTTAAAAGTTGATCAGGAGAAATAAAACGACGGAGTGAGAAACGTACGGAACGTCGTGCCCAAATTGACGAACACAAATCCACGAGCCAACCATGCCAGTTGACGCGTCGCAAGTGAATTCTGGGAAAGGGGAGGTGAGGAAAAGCTTGAGCATAGAGCCGCGACGGGAGCGCGCACCAAGATGCCATGGACAATGAGGAGGGCACAGAATAACCCGACAACTTTACCCTGGGTGACCACATAATTTCCATCCTAAGCGGAACAGATGAGAATTCTGGCTTTACTGATTCTATGAGGCTCCAATACCTTGCCAGCGACGACTGCAGCCCATATCATGTTGGCAAGGCCGAATTCCGTTGACGAAACACCGGCAATCTGACCTGCATGACAGAAGCAAAACAAAAATCAGTCAGTGAGGTGAATGCGATACGAGAAAACAGGCCTTACCAAGAATATTAAGCCAACCGACTACCCAACCGACCTTCAAGCTTTCGGTCAGACACGCAGCACATAAAGATAGAACACGGAATCCGCACCCTTGCCCGGTACTTCTTTGGAGTAAGTCGAGCAGAAGCTGTGTATCTAAATACGTTATCAGATATCGAAGACCGAGTGCAAAACGACACAACGTACAGGCCACCACATGTTGGGAAAGCGCTCACGATCTCCGCAATGCTTGCTCCAAGCGTAAAGCATAAAGTCGCACCCAAAATCCAGCACCATGTCACCTGTAGATGGCTTCGATAAAATTGTGAGACAAATATAGCAGCACGCAACCTACGGACGCGGGTCCACCGAGAAGAAGGGGGGTGTTGAATGTCGTTGCAATACTTGAGCATAAACCCTGAAATGGAATCCAAGTTGTTCATATTGTTCATGAAACTCGCTTAACGCAAATAAATGCCAACCATAATGCTAAACGCGAAACTTATCTGTGTTGATTGCATTAGTATGAAAGGTCTGGCATTGAAAAAAGGACATACTGTCGCCAAGTTAGAAAACTCTCTTTTAAACGAGGGCTTGTAGCCCAATGCTACGAGCTCCTTGTCGTCATCATAGTTGCTGCTATCCGTGGACGGGTCGGTGGTCATAGTTGAGCTTCGCATCGTCGCAGAAAAGCAGACAAGAGAAAGGTTAGATAAGAGAAGGGTCGATAGGAGAAGCCTCAATCAGGACTCAAGTCAGCTGGTCCGTAGACCGTGCCCCACTAAAGAACGAGAAGGAACTAGCCAAAAGAAGGAGAAAAAGCTCGAAAAACAGAAGTCGGATAAGGTCTAGTTCCATTCACGAGACCATGTGATGATAAAGTTTTAGCCGACCGATTTTGCTTCGGTTGTTATAGGTTGCTATGCGAGAATGAGAATGAAAAGTCGCGTCATTAATAAAGCAGAAGAGCAGAAGTATAATTAAGCGAGGATAGCGTAGGAGGTGAAGCCATACTAGGAAATGCCTCAATGATCAATGTCAATCTGGTTTTTATATATGTTACAGTAGAGGGAATTTTGCCTTCTCACAAGCGCGTACATATGACGACTGATTTCCTTTTGTGATTGTTTGCTTTCTGCCCTGAGTTGCTCAATATTCTGGCAGTTCCGGAGATAACAGATAACACGTGAGCCAAGACTCGACACTAAAAATAAATAATGCAAACTTAACTTGTAGTGATCACTTGATAAGTCAAACTGATGATATATAAGCAAACTTGCAGGCAGCAGATGCTTGGTTCAGACCTCGTTCCTGGTTTATTGCATGGCGTTGGAACTTGGCACAGTCCTTGCGGGTCGCCAATATTCGCGTCATTTGGCATTGTCATAAAATTTTTCGATTTTAAATAATGCATATGGAGTTCGTGGTATGTATGCAAGTATATCGCTCAAAAATACATGAGGTTATGGGAGTTCGTTCATGGATGCATAGGGAGGAACAGTATGGTGGAAGTAAAATATCAACAGCGAAAGAAGCAAAGACAATAATTCAAGGACAAAAAAGGGCAATGAAAAGGCAGGTTCCAAGATATAAGTTCACATAAGTCAGTCAGTCAGTCGTATTGATGCATGTGCGGGCATGATTGAGAAAACCAAGAGGTCGAAGAGTTGGTTGGGGTGGAGTCATTGAACCATTGAAGAGTTAAGCAGGCGTCGGAACTAAACTCTTCCTCTTCGAGCTCACATCCACATTCTCCTTCTCCTGCTCAGAGGAAGCAGACGCCGAGCTTGGGCTCACAGCCTGACGCAGCGTCGACTTAACTTTGGGTTTAACCTGAGGTTGGATTCTCTCGAGGGAAACCACCCGCCTATTAACAGCAGCCGGCGGCGATACTGTTGCTGGCTTGCCAGACGGCGGCTTCGATAGTGACGATAAACGAGCAACAGGGGATGGGGTGCCTGCACCAGTGAGAGAGGAACGAGCTTTTACAGGCGGAGGGCCCATCGAACCTTCAACGCGTTTTGAAGCAGCCACTGTTCCGTTCGGACGAACGCTTTTCCCAAGTGCTGCAACCTTAATAGCCGACGATGACGTTTTGCTAACCGTGCTTCCAGCATCCGATGTGACTGAGGGAGGACGAGAAACTGTGGGAGTGGCAAATATGGCGGAGTCGCGACGACTAGCAGGTACTCGCGAAGCCGGTGCTGGTGTTGCGCCACCGGTACCACGTACGCCATGAGATCGCTTGATCTGAAATGGAAGGATAAGCAACGGCAGGTTGATAAAACTAAAGACTCACAAGCTCCAATTCCATTTGTTTCGAATCCAAGGCTGTGTTGAGGCCTTGAATGTCCTCCTTATCTTGCTGATGCTGCTTGTTGAGCTGTACGAGCTTCACTTCCTTATCCGCGCTTTCCTGCTGTAGAACTTGGATTCTCCTTCGTTGGCGTTCGATCTCTTCCTTCAAGGCGTTAATCTTGTCAGTCGACGTCTTCATCTCCATATCCGCTGAAGCTTGTTGGCGTGCCAAGTCCTCCAGTTGGGCCCGTGCAGCACCTTCCTGCATCCTTGCTTCCTGAAGAGCGCGTTTGAGTTCGTCAATAGCGTGGGCGTCTTCCCTGCGGAGTTTAGCCATCTCCTCCCGGAGCTGCTGAGCCTCAGCCTCCCGCTCTGTCATTTGATCCAAGTAACCCGTGTCCTCATCATCACGCTGGCGAAGCTTCTCTTCCAGACGTGTGGCATTCTCTTCCGCGATTTGACGCTCCTGGTCGAGTTCAGAGATGCGTTCAGTATGTTGCTGCGCGAGGGTTTCGAAGTGGTCACGTTCTTGTCGGAGCTGTTCCTCAAGCTGGATATCAAACTGAGGTTAGCAACTTGTACAAGAACCTAACATTGTGTATACCTCTGTCTTCTCCACTTCAAGCTCGTCCTTGTGATCCCATACCTCTTGAAGCTGTGCCTCGAGTTCAGCCTTCTTGGATGCACTGTCGGTACATTCCAAGTCCAAAGTAGCCACCTTCTGTCGAAGTTCATGGTTGTCACGTTGAAGCGTATCTCGTTCCGCTTCCGATGTGGCGGCCCTTTCTTGTAACGCTGCGATTTTCTCAGAAGACTTCTCGGCATGGGCCCATTGAGCGTCCAACTCGGCTTTCAAGACATCGTATTCTTCATCGCGCGTGGTCAGGCGAGAGCTGGTGTTCTCAAGCTCCGCCTCCAAGTTCGACTTCTCTGCTTCGAGGTACCGGAGCTTGTCCATAATTTTGGCCCGCTCTTTGTCCCAATCAGACTCGGCAGCATGGTGCCTCTCCCGCTCCTCCTCGCTCCTTAGTTCATTCTCAACCATCATTGTCTCCAACTCCTCTTGATTAATTAGCCCGCTGACGTTCCCTAGCTGTCCCACCTGCGACGTTCGCTCGGTCTCGTCGCGATTCCACAAAGATTCTTTCAATTGCTGGACGTCGTCGGTGCGTTCCTTCACCAGAACCTCGAGCGCGACGGCCTCCTCCCTTAAAATCTCCTCCTTCTTAGCCCACTCCGACTTCTCCCTCTCCAAGACAGAAATCTGGCGATGTAGCATCCGCAGCGCCTCGCCGCTCGCTTCATCCATGATGCTTCGTTCCATGCTGCTTTGTCTCGATCCTTCAACCTCCTCTTCGAGGTAACGACATGTCTTCTCGAGCTCCTGGACTTTCTTCTTCCACGACTTTAGTATGCTCTTCTTCTTCGCATCCTCTTTCTCGACCTCGCTCAACTTCTTGCCGAAAATCTGCAGTAACTCGTCTCGCGCCTCGAGATCATTTTCGTACTGCTGACACAACTCCGTCTGAAGGGCGAGCTGAGTCTGGAGCGAAAAGATAATGCTGTCCTCTTTCGACGTCTTGCGAACATGTCGAGGTGCACCTTGGGGTGGAGTGATGGGAATCATAGTTTGGGGGGTATAGTACGTCTTCGCGTTCGCGCGGAATGGATCCGGCTGCTCGGTAGGTGTGGAATATACCGCGGAGTCTTGGGAGGTATCGTCGTTGGCGTCGGCTTCAGGAGGTTTCTCGGAGGACCGAATCATATTCTGGAAAACGGTGTCGCTGAGCGCACGACTTCGGCTCTTCGATGCATGAGCAGCTGATGCTGCATCACCCTTGTTGAGCAGAGACGCTTTGAGTTCGGCTGGGGGAAGCGAGGAGAAGGATGAATCTTGGGAGGCTTCGACAGAAGGGCTGGCAGGGTTCACAGAGTGAAAGACCTGACCAAAGCTAAACGACTGGCTACGATCATGGCTAGTTGCGACACTAGGGGACTTTTCTCGACCAGAAGAGCTGGCAGGGTTCATAGAGTGGAAGACCTGGCCAAAGCTAAACGAATGGCTACGATCATGGCCAGTTGCGACACTAGGGGACTTGTCTTGAGAATGGAAGATAGTCTCGTCAGCAGGCGTTGGGGATCGCACTTCGGCTGAGAGGCTGTCAGGAACCTCTATCGCTTTACCCTTGCCCTTGTCCTTGAAGGGGGTGGAGGTGAACGCAGTAAAACCAGGAGCTCCTTGAGGATTGCCATAGCCATCATCAGTCATTGTCATATCAGCACTCTCCAATGATGGCTCCGCTACGTCGAAACCAAGACCCGGCGGATTTTTGGGAAGATCAAGAGTGTGCGATAGATCCAAATCGTTGAAATCAGGTGGAGCAAGGAAGTTACTCGACTCGTGAATTGCAGGAGGGTTGTCAATACTACTCATAGGCGAGAAAACCTCTGCCACGCTTGGACGCGATGCCTTGGTGTTTGACGGTAGTTGGATCGCAGGAATGGGCTCAGTAATGTCCATGTCGCTATCAATGGCTGACGAGGGAGGAGGCTCGAGAGGGGAAGAAATGATAGACTGAAATTCGGCCTCCAAGGATTGATCGGGGCTAATGACCTTGTATGCATCCCTTGAAAAGAAACGGACATTCTGGCCTGTGCCCGGCGTCTTGGGATCACGAAGAATGGATCGGACTGAGCCATACCTCCCATCACCAGACGGAGTCATAGGCAATGGTTCGTCCGATGATGCGCCATCCTGAGCCAAACGTAACATATCTAGCGAAGGGCGATGCAAAATAGTCCCGGCACTGATGGTGGCAGTTTGCCGGGGACCCAAGTCGTTTGCTGGGCGTAACATATCAAAAGACGATCTGCGTGTCGGTCGTGGACCCTCTGTTGGAGAGTTTGATGTTGTAGAAAGTGACGCTTGGGAATCTGGCAAATTGTATTATCGAACTCAGTCAAGCTTAAATGCTGCGACTCACTGTTTCCGTTATTAAATAATAATGATTTCTTTTTAGGTGGCCCTACAAGTGGTGAAGGTGCTCGATTAGAATCGTCATCGTCTCTAATTGCCGCTTTGGACATGCGTTTGAACAAGCTTCGTTTAGAACTCTTCGTGGGCGATGGTGGTGGGCTGGGACTAGATATATGCTCTGAATCATTGTGGAAATCGGATGGATTGGTGTGTTGCTCGAAAACCCTGTTCATAACCTGGTCTTGCGATATATGAGACGACGAAGATGGCTCGTTTTCGGCAGCCCCGCGAGGCTTCAAAACATTACTGAGTTTTGCCCACATGAGGGGCGAGTTTCAGAAATTTGCTGGTATATGTAGCTAGGGAGCAATGCCTGAAGAGCCGGGGCTGTGGTGGCCGTGGGACGTGGTTGCGGTTCAAGTTGTGTGACAAGTTGAAAACTCAACCACAAGAGCGCGTCAATCATGTGACCGAGTTTGATGCGCGACGACATTGTTATAATGATGATTGTTCAGAGCTCTCCGCGTAGACCTATACGGTCAGCTACCTCTCTAGGTCCTGCCTGTGTTACAACTTGAAACTTGGGGCGCCGTGCATAAAATGTAGGCGTCTGGCTTAAGACCTTGAACTTGTTTCCTAAAACCACACATAAACTTTCCCTGGTCGGCAAGGCTCACGGCGTCGTCGCTGAATTCCTTGCGTTACTGTTCCATTACAAGACTATGAATGATGTATAATCTCTCAGATTGACTCCATTTTTCTTTGGTGAAAGTTGAGTGGAATGAAGGTTACGAACCAAGTCCTCCTCGAAACGCCTGGCGGGCTGGGCTAATGGCCAGGGATGATAATGATATCATAATTCACTTCCTCATCTTACTTACTTGTACACTTGAATTCCGCTGAAGCAGGTGTTTTACGGAGAACTGGTCAACTCCGAGTCCTTCTTATGTGGCACATGATAAGCGGTCAAACCCGTGGGTCCTAGGTATAACGTACCGAGGAATCCGCTGGAACGGAGTTGAATCACATCTCGCTTTATCCCAGAAGCATTCGCCAATTTCAATTTCAAGTCCTTCCACACACACACTTTCAGCACTGGGATCCTTTAGCTTAATGGGCTGTCTATCGACTCTGAAAACAGCTCGGTATGGAGAGATCGCGGTTGAAACGAAATGCAATGTGCACTGTGCGTAAAAGCGATGTTTCCCACATGCATGGCATGTCTTTCCATGTCTGCGGAATGGCGCCGCCATCCTCATTTGCTCCGTGTTCCGTGATAGTTATGCAATCGTTGCAGTTTCAGGTAGAAATCGCCTTGAGTCAGACAGGAATCAGGCCCGCGTAGATATTCTGACTGAGCATGCTCGTGCACTCATTGGTGCGCATCTCGCGTTGAGGAACGTTCCTTGGCGACTAAACCAGTTTGGTACATTTTGTGATCTTACAACCTCATTGCCCGTTCTACAGCCGATTGGAGGCTGTAGAATCGTAAATAAATTTATAAAATATGGGCTAGATAAAGCATGCACTGCTTCATTCTGAGCGCTTTCAAATTCGTCAGGTACCTTAGCGAGACGCGTAAGCCGACTGTAGGCTGCTCTATTAGGCCGACGCGCCGAAGTTGTTCGTGAATGTTCGATTTGGGCATGACGACACAAAAAATCGATCTCCGATGGATTGATTATCTACTCGGCCATTATAAAGCGCACCACTCCTGAATCAATCATCCTCTCAACTTACACTCCCACCACATTTTTTATCATGGTATGTCCTCCCTTCCTTTCTTCGATACCAGACACTCACATATCCTATAGGTTAAAGTCGGTATCAACGGGTATGTTTACTGATTCAATATATTCGCGATCGTGTCATTAATCAGTGTGGTCTGCTTCCAGATTCGGTGAGTAGATGTTTACATCCCGGAATATAAATCCTGAAGAGGTCTAGGTCGTATCGGCCGTATCGTTCTGCGCAATGCGCTTGAGAACGAGGAGATCGAGGTCGTCGCTGTCAACGAGTGAGTCAAGTGGTTTCTTGATTGTGATTCCGATGTCTCATTTGCTTTTTTATGCAGTCCCTTCATTGATCTTGAATACATGGTTCGTTCAGAGTTGCAGTCGCATGCAATAGATCTACAAGTTTTTTTTCTAGGTCTACATGTTCAAGTACGACTCCGTTCACGGACGCTTCAACGGAAGCGTCGAGGCCAAGGATGGCAAGCTCTTCGTCAAGGGCAAGCCTATCATTGTCTTCCAAGAAAGGGATCCTGCTGCCATCAAGTGGGGTTCAGTTGGTGCTGATTACATTGTCGAATCCACCGTACGTCGTCTTATATTTCTTATCTTCCTCGGAAAATTTTTAAGTCAACATTTTTCAGGGTGTTTTCACCACCATCGAGAAGTAAGCTTAAGACCGAAGTCATCCCGCCTTAGCGTCGCTAATCTAATCCAAACAGGGCTCAGGCCCACTTGAAGGGTGGTGCCAAGAAGGTCATCATCTCCGCCCCTTCGGCCGATGCGCCCATGTATGTAGTTGGTGTCAACCACACATCTTACGATTCCAAGCACACCGTTGTGCGTATATTTGTGATCTCGCTTATTCATTTGTGCCTGATTTTATTTTTGGTTTGTCAAATCTGTTTCATCTTATCTAGATTTCGAACGCGTCCTGCACCACCAACTGCCTTGCTCCTCTCGCCAAGGTCATCCATGACAAGTTTGGCATCATCGAGGGTTTGATGAGCACCATCCATGCCACCACTGCTACCCAGAAGACCGTCGATGGCCCCTCCAGCAAGGACTGGCGTGGTGGACGCAGCGTCAACAACAATATCATTCCTTCCTCCACTGGCGCTGCCAAAGCCGTTGGAAAGGTCATCCCCAGCCTCAACGGAAAGCTCACGTATGTCTCCAGCAGTCTGTAAGCTTCTCTATTTTGCTGACGAGTTATCAGTGGCCTTTCCTTCCGTGTCCCTACCATCGATGTCTCCGTCGTCGACCTCGTCGTCCGCCTCGAGAAAGATACCACCTATGACGAGATCAAGGCCACCATCAAGGCCGCTGCGGAGGGTGAATACAAAGGCATCATCGAGTACACCGACGACGCCGTTGTGTCTGCTGATTTCGTCGGCCACACCGCCTCCTCGATCTTCGATGCCTCTGCTGGTATTCAGCTCAACAAAAACTTCGTCAAGCTCATCTCCTGGTACGACAACGAGTGGGGCTACTCCCGCCGTGTCTGTGACCTTCTCGTCTACGCTGCCCAGCAGGATAGCAAGCAGTAGATGCCTTGATCTATCTCACTTTCGTACGCATTATCTCCCTCTTCTGTACTCTGTTTAGAAACGATATGGGTTGGTGCGCGGGATGAAAGAAAGCGGCGATTGTAAAAACACTAGTGGTTTTGGCTTGGACCTTTCGCCGCTCTTGGCAGATCCCCCCTGGTGCTTGATAGTAGTGAAATCAAATAGACTTAACTTGTACCAATACTTACAAAAAAGATATTTTGAGCTAGAGAGGATCTGTATGAAATTCAACAGTTGAAATTCAGCATATACAGTTCGGCGAGCAGCGTGTGTTTATACGCGACTTGCACGTACCTAGTACGGGATCTAGTCGCGCGTTATGTCACTCTTTCTCTGATACTTGTACCAGACAGGTGGAGAGGTGTATTGCCTGTTTGTGCAATACTTTTGGCCTGAATTTATATAGGTCACCTAGAAATTGAGATTCTTGACTCTTGGGGACATCGTCCTATGATAGACATCTGGGTATGTGTATGCTTCACGCAAACACGCGGAGATACCAATTGATATGTTTAGAACAAAGCTTCAACTGCACTGAAGCTATAATGCCTGAACTGAATTGCCAAAGACAGGTATCGCCAGAAATTTACCCGCTATAGGGATCCGGGTACCAAGATGAGGGAATAATGAGGCTCGAGCGCTTCGTGAGGTTCGGATGAGGACGATGAATTCAGCACCAAAAGTATATGGACACTGGTCACCTTCGCGAATCTAGTTGCGTTGAAGAGCCAATAACGAGTCTGAAGACGCCACTTGAAACCAGTCCTTTACCTTGAATGCCATGTTATGTCACTTGATGTCACCCTCGAACACTATATATTTACGACGTTCATAATGCCGAGACCATGCCTCTCCGAAGAACTTAAGTGGAATAATCTAGTCCTAAAGGAGAGCTTAGAGGGCCAATGTCATTGGGAAAGGATCCACGTACTACGGCTCCAGAGAACCGCTGCATCGACAGGTAATATAACCCAGGAATTAGCACCAGAAGAGAGAGACAAGTGCATGCATCGTGAAGATTCGTACTGATTTCGCCCATCATAGGTACTGAGTGTATGACGACCCCACCTGCTCCTTGACGAGAATAAAGGTTGTACCATTTCGAATTTGGGAACCTATCAGTTTGCTATCGCATTCCAGTTAACTTGGCATAGTGGTCGATGGCGATGAATATGAGGGAAAAAAGGTCTTTTCGATAACTTTAGCTCTTGGACACACCCGGAATTGAACCGGGGACCGCCCGCAACTAGCGAATGCTAAGCGGGCGTGATAACCAACTACACCATGTGCCCGCGATCACTACTCGAATATTACATTGAGTAGTAGTATTGTTCGTTCATGCCTTTTTGACAAAAAAGCATGTCGCGCTCACATCACTGTCTTTGTTAACCCTTTATCGACAATTATAACAGTTCAAGGACTAAGTTGGCCTGCACGCATGCCAACGTTCTTGCACCGTTGCACTCACCATTTTTCTGGTCATATCCTGTGTCTATGCGCCACACATCCTATCCTCTAGTTCTTCGCTTTCCTCTGAATGTCCATTTGATTGATAACTTTTATATACCAGATACGAGTATGACAAGTACGAGTGCGGTGTCGGATTCAGTCATTGAGGAACCTGGGCAACCTCCTGCGTACTATTCACCATCTGTCTAAGGCCAGTGCATCTCAGATCAAATGAACCTGAGGTAAATGGAGCGTAGACATGGAAGCGTCACCGTCATTCACAACACCTCCAGGCATTCCACTGCATGTGCTGACATACTTGTGCATGTCCAACCGTGACAAGGCCGAGTTTCTGACGAGAAGTTAGGCTTTCATTGTAGCCTTTGTTCTCCATCTCGTAGCTTATAAGCTCGAATGGATAAGGAAGCTGAGGATATCCTAAATTCTTTGACAGAAGGTTCGGTTCCCCGATGCCCGATCACTGTCACTACGTCAAACCCCGCGTTTGACTTACTTGGACTTGACAGGGTTTTCACAGTCACAAACGTATTTAAGATGAAAGGCCTTCTTCAATCTTAGGTTATCACACCCATCATGGATTCTACGCTTTACAAGTCAGCGAAAACGCGTCGAAACCTCACGTATAGCTATTACTTCTCGGCACCAGCCGCTGGGAAGCCTGTTATTCTCTTTACTCATGGATTCCCAAGCACGTCATACGATTGGAGGTTCCAAGTGGATTTCTTCAAGGGCCATGGTTATGGCCTTATCGTTCCTGATTTACTTGGATATGGTGGAACGGACAAACCGAGCGATTACGCCGATTACAGGCTGCGACTGATGTCTGAAGATGTTATCGATCTCCTCGATGTAGAGAAAATTGAAAAGGTCATCGGTATTGGGCATGACTGGTTTGTTTTCGTTCGCCAGCCATTCGAGCAACTCGAGTCCTGACGCGGTTTTGATGGCTTTCTAGGGGAAGCGTTTTGCTTAGTCGAATCGCCAACTATTTCCCCGAGCGCTTCATTGCCTTTGGTTTCCTCGCAGTCGGGTATGTAGCTCCCAACACTGTCAAGTTCGCGGATCTATCTGCCGAGGTATGATTGCCCTTCATCTGCTTTCATGCCCCACTGTGATTCACCATCAATCTTTAGCTCGCAAAACTCGCGGGCTATGAGCTTTTTGGATACTGGAACTTCTTTGCAGAAGAGGGAAGTTCGGATCTCATCGAAAGAAATGTGCGTCAGCTACATTTTTCGTTTAAGGGTAGAACGATAAGCTCAGTGCGAGATAGTTCGACTCGTTCTTCACACTGCTCTTTGCCAATGATCCAAAGCTGTCACTGACACACCTGACTCCGAGCGGTGCACTGAAAGAGTGGATCGAAAGCAAAAACGAAACAAATGTTGCATCCTATATTCCAGCAAACGTACGCGTTACCTCAGCTTCATTAATTGAATCAGTTAGTGAAGTCTCCTCATACTTAGGACTTAGTAAAACAAAGAACCCTGTTGCGCGATGGGGGTCTTGCGGGCCCAGTTAACTGGTACAAAGTCTGGGTTCATGACCTCGATCTTGAGGATGGCAAAGGTCAGCGGTGTAACAGTTAGTTTCGATGCCTCTTCCTGACGCGGTCCCGTTACAGACCTTACAGCAGATGACATTCTTATCCATAAGCCCGTTTTCCTTGGCACTGCGTCGAGGGATCCCGTTTTCCTTCCGCCTTTCCAACAAGCTGTCACAGGTAAACATGTCAAAGGTCCCTTGACCATGAAAGACTTCGATGCTGCTCATTGGGTCTTATGGGAAAAGAAGGATCAAGTAAACGAAGAACTATTGGCATGGATTCAGGGATTGGAGTTATGAGTGGAAGCTGGATGTCACCTCGAATGCAACGCTTTTTGCAGGTTTTCGAGGATACTTCAAGTATTAGATCGCGGGCATCTTCATTGTATTAACACACGTATTGCCATATTTGAAAGAAATGTCTCCTATTGCATCAAGGTTCGCCGCTGCTCTCAAAATCCCATCATATTATTGGCTTTGGCTACAGCTGGTTCTCTGCAGATTGTAGGTGACGTCAAGTGATTGAACGTTTCGATTCAAGTTTGATTCGAGCCATGTTACCGGTGACTGGCTCAATCCGATGGACACCTCCGCTTGCCTCAAGGCTTCAACTGAGATATCAACTCCGCCTAGCCTGGAGTTTACATAGCCCTCAGACCCTCTCCTGATTTCATATTTTCGCCGCATATAAGACGATACGAAATCCAACTTCTTTATATTCTGTGTTGACCCAGTCATGGATTCCACACACTACAAGTTGCTTATAACGCGACGGGGGTTGAAGTATAACTATTACTTCTTGGCACCAATCGCAGGAAAGCCCTTCATTCTCTTGCTTCATGGTTTCCCCAGCACGTCCCACGATTGGAGGTACCAGGTGGACTTCTTCAAATCGAAAGGATATGGACTGATTGTCCCAGACCTCCTTGGATACGGTGGAACGGACAAGCCTCTTGATTATCATGAATATAGACAGAGCTTGATGACTCGAGACATCATCGATATTCTAGACGTAGAGAATGTCAAGAATGCTATCGCAATTGGACACGATTGGTGAGATTTTTGCCTTCTCGTCCGCTGAGGAAGGTTGCTAGAATTTACCTTAGGGGATGTGGACTGCTGAGTCGCCTTGCGAACTATTTTCCAGATCGCTTTGTCGCATTCGGCTTCCTTGCCGTCGGATATTCTCCTCCGAGTAGCACGAAGTATGCAGATATACTTCTCCAGGTATCCTCTGCACCCTGGTCCTATATTTGAACTATTACTGATATGTTGCTAAAGACCGTTAAGATCGCAGGTTATGAACTCTTTGGATACTGGAGCTTCTTCGCTGCAGAGGGAACTCCTGAAATTATCGAGAAGAATGTTTGTTGATACCAGACTCCATTACGCCGAGAAGCCCAAGCTGACGAAACTACTAGATTGACTCTTTCTATAGCCTCATGTTCGCCGCTGATCCAAACCTTTGGAGGGAGCATCTCGCGCCGTCAGGTGCTTTGAAAGCATGGATCGAGGGAAACAGGAAAACAAATACTGCCTTCTATCTTTCAGAAGAGGTGAGCATCTTCCTGTTCTCCACTCAACCAGACGAATGATCTCGGAGCGTTGGTGGAATTAGGAACTAGAGAAGCACAAAAAGGACCTTCTCAAGGGTGGTCTTGCGGCACCCACGAATTGGTACAAGATAAGAACCTCCGATCTCGACTTTGAGGATAGCAAAGGTCAAGTTTTATAATCTGTATCGGTCTTTTAAACTTTCTAAAACACACATGCTCCCTCAGGCATTGCACCAGAGAACATTCTTATTCAATCACCAGTCTTCTTGGGTGCGGCTTTACGAGACGCTATTTGCTTGGCCCCTCTGCAGAAGGGATTAACTACCCAGTGTGTGAAAGGTCCTCTGACCATCAAAGATTTCGATGCTGCGCATTGGCTGTTGTGGGAGGATAAGGATAAAGTGAACCAGGAGTTGTTTGAGTGGATTCAGGGCTTGGTTATTTGAAACGCGTCGAGGAAGAGCTTGAGTACAAATTGAACGACTTGTCAGCAGATTTCTCATGACAACTATTTGATCGATCATTTCCAAAAATGAGATTAGATTAGTCTTTTGAGTTCCTTTACGACAACTCCAACTTAAACATCTCAATGGATGAACCATGGCACGAAACACGCGATTCAGAGACTGCTTGGAATGACACTCGAGAGGCTGAATGGACGAAAATGTCGTCTGAATTCAGTGATGTACGTCGATTCCTTACACATCTATACGGTCTAATGATCTCGTTTAGGTTGGATATCGCGAAGGAATAACTGCGGGAAAGGAAGCGTTCGTACAAGAAGGGTTTGATGCTGGATTTGCTACTATCGGTGCACCTCTGGGACGAGACCTTGGCCTCATCCGTGGCCAATCCTCCGCGCTGCTCTCATTTCTCAACTCTGCAACACCGGATGTACTGGGCGTCTCTGTCAGCATAAAAGAAGAACTCATGCATGAAGCGCGAGATATATTCGCACAACTGGGAAACGTGAGGTATTCCGATATCGAGCCGCGTGATCTGGAAGCGGAGCAGCATGCGAAGGAGCATTTGGAGGCGGAGGGACAGGAGATGGAGCTAAATGAGGATATTGAGAAAAAGAGGCAGATGGAGAAGGTGGAAGATATGTTAGCGGGCTTGTCAGCGGGAACAGAAGTCAACGTACCTGCGAGGCCTACCATGGAGGATGTTTCAAAGTTGAAAGAGCGATTACATGCTTTAATTTCTCAACTCGACCTTCGAATCGAATATTGACGATCTTGGGACGATACTTACAACCTGTATCAAGGCAGGTGCGTTCATAGCAACAAACAAAGTTGGGCCATATAAACTCATCTACAGCACCAACTCCGATGGCCGCCAAGCTCACCACGGCTAACGACAAAACCAACGAAATTCAAAAGTGACTGTGCCGTAGTTCGTAAGTATTGATTTTATGGACTAAAAAACTGTACTAATTGCGATAAGGCATCATGGAATGTAGATGAATTAGCACGACCTGGGAGGCAGGCCGCGAGGGTATCCGTAGTATGTACAGTGACATAGACACATGGGCACAATCTGAGAGAAAAGTCCACAAAGTCTTGCTGGTCCAAAAGTACATCACTTCTGCTTTGGAGGCGCCACATAGTCCCGCGAAAGATCGATCTCGCCCTTCATATGAGTGTTGGTGATGCGCACTTGCCGTTGTCGCGGCGCCCCGCCGCGCTTGCCCTTCTTCTTGACCGCAGGGGCCTTTGGTGCAAGTGTTTCCGCATTCGTGACCTGAAGACCCTCTGTGCCAACCTGTTTCAGAAGCCCTGGGTTCACCAACAGTGGGGAATATACCTGAGGCAAGTTGCTTCAAGAGATCGACATCATTAGGAACCTTTAAGGAGTGCCATAGTTCGGTGAACTCTGAGTCCATGGCGTTAGCATGAGTCTTCACATTACAGTTGTTGCCCTCCATGAAAAACCCAGCTGCCTCGCACATAAAAGTGAACAGACTGACCTTTTTCAACTTGCAGATCGCCAGTCTCTTCCGTTGGCTTGATTTCGTTCCAAAAAACCATCCGCAGTTGTCCGTCCTTAACTGTCCGTGTAACCAAAACTTCACCTTCCTTCTCCAGCTCCTCAATAGCAGCAGGTGCCTCTTTCCATGACTCCTTCAAAGCCCGCACAGATATGCCTCCACCTTTCCGTGTTTGGCGTTGGATCTCGGTTAGAAGAGCGGCTTTATTCCGAAAGTTAAACTCGTGCTGTGGTCGTTTGAGAATGGCACAGTGGAGATCAGGGGTATATTACCTTATAGGAATATAGGTCTGTTTTTGGGTCCCATAAGATGCGATCGTGTGCTTTAAATTTTTCACGAAGGACGGGGTCGGTATCTAATGGTGTATCGGTAACAATAGCGATGTCCTGCAGTCGCATTGGATTATGTGTCCCCTAACGGCGAGGCATCAGTTATCACTGTTTTGGACCAAGCTGCACGCTCTCGCACCTTGAGATGATTGACAGCGTACACCAATTGTGTATTGATATTCACACCCGTACCAGTATCTGCAGGCTGAGAATATACGATATCTGAGCGAAGAATCAAGACAAGGCCAGTCTATCGATGTTCCAATGCATACTTGTCTTTGGCTTTTTCTTTTTTGGAGATGACGATTCGGCCGGCGTTTGTGGCGATGCTGGAGTCGAGGCCTCACTAAGAGAAGGTGGTTGAGAATGCCATGATGTATAATCCTGTCTCTTGAGCACAGATTTGAAAGCAGCAGCATCCTTTGCGAGCTTCGACATGGTGGACGGGTAATGAGAGCAGACGTCACACCACCTGTCACGCCTTTGTACTCATGAACTCCCATGTCCGACCATGGACAGGTGCTGTTTTCTCTCACATCCTTTATTTATTGACTGTTCACTGATATTTTATGTAGGAAATGCCAGCCAAGAAACGACGATGTGTCATGAATGTGGCTGATGGCTTTTCTGTGCCGAAACCTGTCGACCCCGTTTCAAGGCCATCTGTTCACGTTCAGGTCCCCAAATTCACCTCGGCATTCGACGAAAAATCACATAATGCTGATAGAAAACCTCTTTCGAAGTCCAAGTTTGACCCAAGATTTGATTTTGTTATGTCCAAACCCGTCTCGACAACCTCCCTGAACAAATCAAAGAATCAGGCCAAGTTGAAACAACTGCCTTTTCCTACTTTACAACCTTCTCCAGTAGACAAGGGAAAGAAAACCACAAACTCCTCTCGCCTCCAACATTTGTTGGATCCACGTTCCTTGATCAAAGCCGAAACTTCCAAAGCACATTTAGAGCGGCGATCCCCGCCACCTCTCCCAATACTCAGACCTGAACCAGATAAGTCTGGTGCCATTTTGAAAAGCTTGCCTGATCCGACAATATTTACGCCTGCCGAGACGATTTTGGACCCCTCCCTGCGTACGATATCGACCACTGATATTGCTTTGGCGACAGACCTTTTTACAGACAGTGGTACTGCTGAGCTAGCGCACATTTTTCTGCACGACCAACATCCCGAAATTGCCGACTCCAATAAACTAGAGCATCCAGAATGGAACGTTGGTATGAGCCCTCAAAAGGGCGTCAAACACAGTAAAGGCAAAGGTAAGGATAGTAAGTTTATTAAGTGAGTTTCCTGCTATTTTTCTAAGCTTAATTTCGCTCATGATGCATCATCAAGGGGTGGCCTCGCAGCGCGTTCCTCCGAACTTTACGCACAATTTTGCACATCTCTTACTCTCTGGCAGAGGGAGACCGAACTTCAGCTTGCTTCACCATCTCACCTCAGGCCGGACCTTCGATTACGAATAATAAACATAATCGAACTCCCCGTAGGAGCGAAGTCGAACTCCCCGTGTAAACCATCCAAGGCGTCATCTTCTACAGTATCGACAGGAGTCGCACTCTGTCGCATTTTATCAACTCCAACTTCCCATCCACACCTTGTGGATGTTGCACCTCGGTCACATCAAAAGCAGCAGCATCTCATCGTTTTATCTTTCCCTGCCGTTGCTCCGCCTCGTTTGAGAGGTAGGGAGGGGATCTACGTCCGAAACCCGGAAGATTTTATCACTGGGCGGGAGTTGTGGGTTTGGAAACCTTGGCATGAGATATCTCTCTCGACTCCAAAACGTCCGTCAACTTTGTTGAATGGGCTGGATGATTCTGAGCCTTTGGCAATGGATAGCGATATTATTAACCTCGTCGCTGCTCCTTTTCCTACACTGCCATCGACGTTCCCCCCTGCTCCATCACAGAATATAGCAGAAGACTGCGTCACCGCCGATACGGTTTTGTTATGTTCTCGTTTTGTAATTATCCCATGACTTGTATGTGGCTTATTTCTCTTGAATCATCGACATTATAGTATAACTGTATGTCTTAGTAATTTTACAAGGGCACGGTGTACTATATCACATCTGCTATATCTGATACATGTTTCAATTAGAACAACAAGTTCCACGTTCAACGTTCAGCTAATGACATCATAATTCAGTTAGCTTATATCGGGTGCACGTTTTCAAGAATAGCCAACACCAACATTAAACGTTACAATTAAGCAATGACAACGTACAAGTTGGTTTCCATGAAGCCTTTCTTCGAAATTTGTCCTGGTCGCCGCTGAATAACTGTATAGAAACCGTAAGTTCTCGTCCACTCAAAACTAGGAATTTATTCATGTCAAAATGGCTTAGCTAGCACAACTTCACTTCGCTTCGTTGCCATTAGAAGTTTTGACTGAAATATTGAAGAATGCAGATTGATGTGATTCAGTCGTTTTCCTTGTCGAGTCGGACTAATAAGCAAAATTTCAGGTATGTAAAGGCTTGAAAGAAATCTCGAAACTAAGACTCGGAGCTGTCTGGTAATCTCAGTATTGGTGATATGTCGCAAAAAAGCCTTTTAGGACTGCTACAGAAGAACTTTTGCAGTCTTATTCGTGCTATGAGCTGGAGAAGTGGGTATTGAGTCGAAGGAGCGCTGACTGGGCCTGGGGATTAGAAGGGCAGTTTCTTCGAGAGCGGAATTTGAAGATACCCCCCAACTGCCCATTGATATGGGTTCCAGGCGGGCGCTGGCTTCTCACACTCATGCATAATCGCTCTTTGTTGTGCTTCGACCTCGATCGAGACGATATTCTGGCAACAGTTCACCCTGGTACGTGATGATCATGAAGAACTATTAATCTACGGCATATCCATTGATATGAATGTTACGGCCCCAAGATTATCGTTCAGCCTTGTTATTTATTCTTCAATCTATGGTCAGTTTTATTTAATGACACGTTGTTGGCGCTAATAATACTTTTAATCCAGCACGAGGTATCCCCACATCTCGTGAAATCATGATTTGGAGTGTCGATTTGCATGGCCATGGGTCTGCAGCACTAAAAGCAAGCCTTCTGAAATCTTTTATGGCCAGAGTTCACTTCTGTCAAATACAGTGGTAATATGTGCGGTGACCTGTTCACCCGGTGCATAGGAACTCGATACGTCGAAATTTTCAACTGGAGGTCGTCTACGTCCTTGAAGCATTGAAAAACAGTAGTGTATCCTGGTGTTCGTGTGATATATATTTAATCAAGGTGATGGCTGAATGTGTTCTTGTAGAGCCAAATCCAACTGCTTCCCACCAACCAGTTGATTGTATACAGCTCGAAAATCATTCTGTTAGACGATTTGGATACAATCCAGGACGAGGAACACCACGTTCCATCTCCTCAATATCCCACGGTGCCTCAATGGATGCATAGCGGAGTTACTCTTTTTTAACTTATCGGCACATCTCAGCATTGGATGTAGAGTCATTCTCTGCCGTTTTGACATCAAAGCACATGATTTATTGATCAATCACGCACAATGCAGCCGCCATGCCTCATCTTTCGGAGCCAGCAGAGATAAGACAACAATTCCGTTGGCCTCGTCCTGGCTTTAGAAACTTTTTAGACAGAGAAGGCAATGGTCTCACAAAACTCGGCCTGTTTTGGGACCTAAAGCCTGAAATGACAACTAGACAAACACTGAGGCTCCCTTCTTCTGTGAGCGCGAATTTATCACAGAAGCACGTAGTCCATGACTATATTACAATGCTTCTGGACGAGGCAAGTGGAAGGATATTTCTCTACCCTCGGTACGGAATCGCCATTCTTGATACCTCCATCCTTCCTATGCCGAAGGATCTGTAGTGCTTTATATCGTAACACAACAGTATCTGATCGATTGCTCCATGTTCGCTGCTTCCTTTCTCCATTGGCCTCATGATTGCCTGAAAGATATCACCGTAGTCTGTTTGGCTCTAGTGAGTGGCCTTTTCCTCTGGAGAAGATTTTTTACTGACCCAGCTCAAAATGAGTTCCATGAAGGCGCGAAGACGTTTCTCATGGCAGCCTCAGACTTGGGCATCTCGCTCAGTATTTCAACTTCTATCGTCAAGAAATACTCGTGTGTTGGCTGGCGTTGAATAATCTAAAGATCCAACTTCTGCCGCTGGTGAGGATGAATGCAATTGGATCAGTTCGGCTAGGTTTGAGAGGGGCTAGCATACACGATCTTGGGGGGATAATTGGTTTGAGACTGCGAGGACCACACCAACCCCAACAGCGTAATCTGAATCTTCAGCTCGAGGAATAGAAGTAGATATCAATATAGTAATATAGTAAGTAACAAGATCAAGATTGGCAAGTACAGTAAGTATACGATCTACGCTACGATATTTTACCACGCTCTCTGTCATCAATGCATCAGGATCCTCTCAGAATCCTCTCATGTCTGAAATCCATATTCTAGAAAGTTGCTCTCATTCGCGTGTAAAACAGGTGCCCGCTAAAACAGATATCCCGGTTCCCTTCTCCTACTTTCCGAGCGATGATGGGACAGATGAAAACCTTTTGATCCTGCTCCATGGCCTAGGTGTGTCCTCCATATAAGCACTCTTTATGTGCACAATTTGATTCACCATGCGTAGGAGACACACATATACCGTTTAGCAAGCTTGGACGCACGCTGAAACTCCCTCAAACTGCTGTCCTTGCTCTGCGCGCGCCGGAACAGTGTGTGCTCTTAAGCTCTTCGCTATGCTAGCTTGACCACTTATGTAGGATCCCTTTCCTTTATGAGGACGCTTTTCAATGGTACACATCCTTTGATCAGCTTGGCGAAATCATTGAACGGCCAAATCCAACTCCTGCGCTCGACCTACTAGAAAAGGTCGTGAAATTACTTGTCGATCGGTGCAGCTGGCCATCACATAGAATACATTTCTTCGGGTTTGCGCAAGGGGGAAGTGTCGCTGCCGAGTTTGGTATAAAATGGTGGAGACAACATTTGGGCTCACCAGCAGCCACGAATAAGAAGACATCGGATGTCGCAAAGGGCGCTTTGGGATCGATCATCTCCATCTCTGGGCCATTGTTGTCTTACCCCACTCTATCGACTAAAAATCCTACGCCAGCCCTCATTGTATACAATCTGCCACCCGCGGAAACGGCATTGCCGGCAGGTGCAATTTCCGATTTTAAGAAGGCATATTCGAATGTTAGGGAGAAAACGACCAAAGAGCCCGGGATGCCATCTTCAAAAGTTGGATGGCAACCCATCATGGAATTCTGGAGCAAAAATCTCGGACGGAGGCAGATGGAAGGATTATACGAGGTCATGAGCGGGGTCGCCTCAGTACCTCCTTAGGATGACCTCTTTGCCTTTCTCTATGTATGTACTAATAGCTTCTGCTTGTTACATCACGGGAAAATGTGCATTATTCAAGCTTCAAGTGTGCTATAATTAAGAAACAGCTGGTGCATTAACGTTATGAACAGTTGATTGGGTTTTATTATATGCTAGGTGTTTATGCATTATGTGACAATACATGGTACCCTCATTGTTTAAACGCCTTCCTCTTTTCGCCTTCAATCCTCCTACGTTTAGTATCCACTTTCTTCCCATCTTTCCAGCCTTGATTATAGGCTGCAGCGTCGGATTTGATCTTGCCGTATTTGGCCTCCTTATGTAGCTTCACTCCCTTGTCCTTTAGGTACGCATCGGCGATCGTCTTGGCGTTATCGCCGAAAGTCCATAACTGCAGTGCCGACGTCCAATGTGAAGCCTCGCTGTTAGGGTCGCCCATGACAACTTCCGCAGGCTCCTCCTCAACCTCCACTTTCACCCTGATCGGCTCATCGTCTTTGGCCTCAAGTTTCACCTTTGCATGATCAAGTTCTTCCTCCGCCATCACTGGGTCTTTCTTTCCTTGCAGATCGACCTCATCATAAGAATCGATCTCTAAAGCATCTTGTGCCTCGATGGGCTCTGCCTTAAGCTTGACTTTGGGGGAGAGGGGTTCCCTTTTAATCAACAACCCTCCTGCCGTCCTCGTCTCTATGTTTTGGTTCCAAATCGTCGAGGTCCAGATCGATAATATTTCCGTGATCGACGTCATCAAACTCGGCGCGCAAGGCATTGTCAAAGTCAAACCCATCGTTATCTGACTCTGAATCATTGGTATACGCGTCAAGACACCCAACAGTCTCAACAACTCTGTCACGTTCTGTGCGGTCTTGATATGAGATTAAGATACCCATGTTAGTCTGGCAGCAAACAAAAAGGTCACATGGGCTCACAGGGTGGGTTCATCGCTAAAAGCTTGAAACACTTGTTAGGAACATCTTGAAGAATCGTCTCTGGTGGCTCCTCTTCTTCAATGATTTCAACCTGAGTTTGAGACGATGCGGAGAGTCGTGCAAGTTCTGCAGCGCGTGCCAGCGTTCTGATCAAAGATAACTTTTAGAACTTTTTTGGCCAGAGATTGCAATACGTACATCAGCTAAGCCATAAAAGACCCAGTTCACGTTATGTTCATCCGTTGCAGAATAAAGCTGGACAATGAAGGCTTCGCAACAGGCAGCCCACGCTGCATTATGCCAACGCTGATGTTTAGCCTTGATTCTCTTATTAGAGGTCGATGTGATTTTGACCCTGCTATGGCCAGCTCTAGTTGATCGTTCCTGCTCGGTTTCATTGGAAATGAGGTCAGCTTGAGTGATGTTCTGAGATGCCATGAGTTTAGTCGCCATGTGCATTGCGGCCTTGGCCTCGTGCTCCCCTGTTCCTGGGTGCGTCGCCACTTTCATGACTTTTCGTATCCTCGCTAACTAGAGAAGAGTCAATTTTGAGACGGAAGTCTTCGTTTTAAACGCACCACGTTGGAATCAATCTGTCGACTGGAGCAAAGCAATTATGAACTTGGTCCGAGGGTGAAATGAAGGCGAAGCGCACCTTTCGACGCGCTTTCCGATGCGTCATTCCTGTATACTGGTGTTTCGGTAATTGTAGCTTTGTATCTGGCAAAAAGCCTGCTGTCAGTAACGGAATACAGTGACATGCGAAAAATTCGCGCACGATGGTTTTGGAGGAGCCTTTGGCTTGCGACTAGATTTTGGGCGCCGTTTTGCGGCCTCTTTAGGCTTTTTAGCATAGTCATCTCCTGAGTCTGAGTCTTCTGATTTATCATCGTCGGCACTAAAGCTCGTAAAATAAGTCTTCCCTCCCCGACCGCGTTTTCTTTTTGAACCAGTTCCATGAACGTCCTCGATGTCCATGTGTGCTTCATCATTGTCACCTGAACCTGAAGCTCTGAATCGGCTGTTGAACATAGGAGTTCAGGTAAGGTAGTCCTGGCTGTCATTGCACCTCTGCACAAAATGAAAAATACCGAGACTAGTGGAAATTCCCGAGTGTAGATGTAAAGGAAGCGGTGACATGGTCGAGATGCGAATTTGAAAAAGAGCAGTTTGGCAACACTGGTCGAGATGCGAATCTGGAAAAGACGAGCAGTTTGGACACCAAAGAGAGATTCAGGACTTGTGAGGTCTCTTTGGTTTCTTTTGGATCAAACAATGGTAGCGGCCAATAACATCTAACGAAACGAGCGCCATTCTAGCACCTGGGTTGATTTAGCATTAGCATCCATGTAAATGGACATGGGAGGTAAGTCTTCAATAACATATTACCGTGGCACAGGCTGCGGTTTTAAAGTGGGACTAGTGGATCTACTCGCAAAACGGCTGGCAACTCGGCTGCTGCTGTCATAGTCACTTCCTTCCGCTCGCAACTCAGCATGCCCCATCTTGGTCAACTTGTCGTCAAAATCACGGTTCCGATAGCCAGAAACGATTCGCTCAAGAAGGTCTGATGTAGAAACTCCAGGTGTGCGACGCGTCGGGATAAATTTACCTGATAAAGTGGCTTTAGCTATGATAAACTTGAAGGAGGGGATATACGTTACCTTGGCTTTTAACATAATGATATACGTCGTCATGATCTGCGCTTGCATAGGGGCTTTCATCATGAGCGACGTAATCGATCTCATATTTCTGGATGAATGCTTCATCAAGTACCCATGGTGCCTCTGCTACAACCTCATCGACCCATCGACAATGTCGAACAGCTTCGAGCCTAACCAAGGTTTATCAGAATGGAAAGGACTGATTTCAAAACAAACAAACCTTTCAGCGTGTGTCATAATACCTTGCGCCTTGTTAATCCTAACCTGTTCGTCTGAGTTGACACCGACAAGGAGGTATACGGATGGGAAGGATAACTTTGCTTGTCGAAGCTGAAGTGCGTGTCTAATGGAGATATGAAAGGCATAAGCAGAACGTTGAGCGCTTGCTAAAAGGCGCGGTTTACCCAAAGTGGAAGAGATCATAAACCCCTGTCAGGTGATACGTATACATACATCGGTTAGTGACGCGGTGACGTAGTAGTGAAAAAAAAAAGTTACGGACCATCGGCGTACACTCGAACTGGTCGGTCTTTGGGTGGTGAATTTATCTTATACTTTCGCGAAGATTCACCTTCGATAGCGTTTTGCACAAACGATTGGATGTCTTCGGTCGTAAGAGCGGCAGGATTGAAAGCAGCTTCTGTGGGACCAGCAACAGCTGGTTCTTCAGGAACGAGAAGTGGGGCAGCTGTAGCATGAATTGGTGGTGATATAAAGACTGGGTGGTTGGACTCTGTGGTTGCTCGTGAAGGGGGGATGGGGTTACCCTGCTCAGTACTCGGAGTAGTCGAGGACGATGGGTTGGCAGATATCGGTGTACCAAGTGTAGATGTTGAAGAGGTATAATGGTGATGAGTTTGATGAGTTCTTGAAGAAAGCAAATCAGGGCCAGCAGTTGCACTGGACTCAATATCTCCGTCATAGGTAGGAGAATCCACGCCATCTGAATCTGATAAGAAACTCGATGCAAGATGGTGCTTTACACGAGAAGCAGAGGAAGACTTTGAGTGTAGAGCACGCAAGTTGGTTGGTGCGTTGACCGACCGCGTTGGAACAGACACGGACGAAGCACCATCATCCGTTAAAGGGTCGTTGTCTTCTTCCGATCTGTTACACCCGAAGATATCAGTATCAGATCATGTCATCGATAAAAGAAACACGCACGCATCGTATGCTGGAGAATCCATAGACCTTGGATGCTTTCCAAACGATTTCTTACTGTGTAAAAGCTTGCGGGCAGTCTCGACAGACATGGTGGATCTTTGCCAGGCTATGTCACACATTTCACGTCACATTGTCTGGCACCGACGACCCTGCACAACCAACGTTCGACTGTCATGTCGGGCAAGCTCCTCAAGTTCAGTTCGTCCTCGTCCTCGAGGCCACGGGCTCAAAGGCAAGCGTCAGCTCCATTGCGCATTCTCCGAGCAGTGGTTCTTTCAATTCTGATATCAATTTGGTCATTCGACGCGTATAAGACACTTTTTGGCGAAAACAACTCTTATTTTGTATGTTCAGAGTCGAACAATATCTACACTGTAGACGCCTTGCAACCTCAAGTCGAATGCATTTCTGTCAAAGGCTCCGTGATTCTTGCCACCGGAAGCTTCGGTACCCCTATTTGAGACTGGAGCAAACACACAATGCTTACCCAGATATTCCCAGAAGAGATCACAACCCGAAGTCTTCACCCAATTCACAAGTATATTCCAGACGCCCTGTCCAAAATTCTTCGAAAAACGCCTAAAGTATACAAGGTCGATCCCAGTCATGTGGTCGTACCCGGTTTAGCAGGTAAAGTCATGACTCCTATTTTGCCAGTTCGAATTTCCAACGGATGGTCCTCTCTACTAGACGCACACGCGCATGTTGCAGAATATGGTTTTATGAAACAGCTTCCACTATCCGACACCAACTCTCTCGCAGGTGAATAATCTCTTTCTATATTAAACGACTCTCGCTATACTAGCCTCAAATGCATCTTCCAGAGGTCATTGGAGCAATTAAAGCCCATATACATGCACACTCGGATGTTGAAGAGGACAAGACCATATGGATACAAGGAATGGGTTGGGACCAAACCAAGTGGTCTCCAGCCCAATTCCCTATTGCCGTGCGTAACTTCGATATCTTGCTCCACGTATTTTAACTACTCAATATTATCTAGTCTGACCTCGACCGCGACCCAGTCCTTAAAGGGCGACCAATCTGCCTCTCTAGGGTAGATGGCCATGCAATGTGGGTGTCGCCTCGCGTCTTGGAATTGATGGGGGACCTTCCAGACCACGTTGAAGGTGGTCTTATCATTCGCGATGCCGACGGTCATCCTACGGGTAACTTTTATCTATAATCGAGGCGCTGCAATTGAGTTAACTAAGTTTTTAGGTGTATTTGTGGATAATGCCATGGCTCTCATACCCACGCCGGAGTGGACTGAAGAGCGTCTAACCCAATTCTTCGATCTGACTATGAAGGACGCCCTTGCGCATGGTCTGACCTCGATCCATGACGCCATGACTACTCCCGAACAAATTCATTTTTATAAGAAGTACCTTTTGGCCGTCTCTTTTGCCTGATGGGACCATTGAACTGAAATGTTTTCATTTTCTTTAGGAAAGCTGAAGCGGGAGAATTACCTGTGTGTTATCACCTTTTGACAGATGAGAACCAACTCGAATTTACACCTCTAGAATCGACTCTACCTTATGGGACACGTGCCATCAAATGATTACTGGGGCGCTCGAATTCCCCAACTGGTCAACTATGGGCCGCAAGAGCATTTGACTCTGAAAAGTGTCAAACTTGTCGCAGACGGTACGTATCTCCCATGGGCCCTGGTCGTCCTTGATCTGAGTGTTCATTTCTATCCAGGTGCTCTTGGGTCTTGGGGTTCTGCTTTATTAGAACCGTATTCGGACAAACCAGAAGAGAGTGGGCTTCTGCTCACGCCGCCTAAAGAGCTGTCAGCGCTTGTTCATCAATTTTGGAAGGATGGTTTCCAAGTCGTGAGTTGTTATTTTTGTCTGCAAACGTTCCATCCAATCTTTATTCCGGATGCAAGAATGTCCATTGCATCGGTGACCGAGCGAATCATCTGGTCCTTGATATCTTCGAAGATATACTGACGAAGCAAGGTGGGAATATCACGACATGGAGGCCCCGGATCGAGCATGCACAGATAATGACGTTGGACGATATCAAGAGAACTGGAAGGCTGGGAGGTATGTTATGATATACTTTTTGTTGCAGACTGATCGCCATTGACAATTCATAGTCATTGCCAGTGTACAACCCACTCACGCGTAAAGAACCCTACATGAGTATTACTATCTTTAACTGACACTCACCATAGAACATCTGACATGGCCTACGCGGAGAAACGACTGGTAGGTCTTTGAGCGCAAAAAAGCCATTAGCGTGTTTAAAAGCTCGTCTTTAACATAGGGTCTGGAGCGAATAAAAGGTGCCTACGCCTACCAAGCGTTGCTACAGTACGTATTGCACAGTCTGTTAGTCATTTTTTTCTCAATTTTCTCTAGAGTCTCGCCCAACCATGTCTTACCACTTGGGTCCGACTTCCCTGTTGAATCCATTAACCCTTTACTTGGGTTCTATGCAGCAGTTACCCGTCTTCATTTCGATTCGTCTGATCCTGCTGCTCCTGGGACTTCGCCTCACGGTAGTGAAGGCTGGTACGCTACTTTCAAGCTGTTCCCATCCATGATCTGATATTGACTCATCCATTATCCATGGGCTTCTAGGTACCCCGAACAGAAGTTAACTCGTGCTCAAGCCCTAAAAGGCATGACACTGGACGCTGCCTATGCGTCGTTCGCGGAAAATGATATCGGTTCTCTGACCCCTGGCAAGAAGGCTGACTTCGTTGTGTTAAACAAGGATATAATGACGGTTCCAGTTGCCGATATTTTGGCGACGAAAGTCAGCGCCACTGTCATTGATGGAAAGGTGCTTTATGGTGCTTTATGAACCTTTACTACTTGTGGAGAAGGTTTAGACTTCACGTATCCTTCGCCGTCCGTTATGGCCGGAACCTCTTACCACATGTGTTATATGGTGACTTTGCACAGCTAATCTAATTCAGGTTTTGTGTCTATATGATAAATGGAAAGAACCTGTACTGAGCCTTTACCAAAGCGTGCCTTGATGATAATGGCTCACTCAACTTACGGCACGGCCTTTACTTCGCCTGAACATGGATACTTATGGGCACTTGGACTAATATATCTATCCCCACAGCGGATTAACTAGTCGTTATTCCCTTTCTCGACGAGTATAAGCGTGACATAGTGTTGGTTGTACCAAAGTAAGTCTATGCGTGTGCAGCGTGTGATGTTGATCACTTATTTATTTAGTTCTGTATTCAAATTACTACCGCTCTTGCGACTTTGAAAATGTAAGCAGTGTCTCCTCTTCCTCTGAGGCTGACTACAGACTCATTTCTTCCCTTTATCTAGCACTTGACTCCCCTGTCACTCAATAGGTCCATCATACAGTGACCCCTCTTGCCAGGATGCCCCACAATATCCGCAAAGCATTTCTCATTAGAATGGTCTGCTCCTTCTACGGTGCCAGCATACAACTTTAGTTGCTGGTCAGTCAATGGAATTCCATCCAAAATTGGAATTCTGCTGTCCTAGTTCTCGCGTTCTTCTCTGCTCTGTTCGCTTATAGCCAAGTTAAACGTGATGCTCAGGCGTACAGGAAGGCTAAAAGGGAACAGGATGAACGCAGCATCGTGGACACCAAGCGCCACCATTACTTAGAGATCTTTCACGGATTGGATGAAGCTCTTACTCGATTCACTTTTGCCCACTTCGCTTTGCCACACTTAGGCTTGTGTGCTGCCAGTACTAACAAGGCCAGAGATTTCGATTAGGCCTTGAGCGCTACAGGTCTGCGCTACAGGTCAGGTCTGTATCTAGCCTTAGACGAATCGGAGACAGCTCCATCCTGTCATCGGACCCGACACATGGCTCAACTTTGGCAGCATGAGGAATAATCGTACATATCGATGATACACAGCAAGGAGATTAGTATTACACTGCTTTCTTCAACTGACTTCCGAAAAACGTCTCGTCAGCTAGTAACTTTACAGCGTATCAACTTTGGAATGGGCAAGAAATACTTCAGACCATCCACCGAAATCTGAGTCCTGGGAATCGGTAGGTGCCTTGTTCAGTTCAGCAGTGAAGATGAATGTTTCGCCTCCCCAGTCAGATCAAAGATCAAAGCTCTTCAAGAACTGATTCATGTGAACATCCACAAGAGATCTGGTACGATGTAGGCGTGAAGCACGATCTGAACCCTTTTGCCAGTGTCGTCGACCAATATGAAAGGAATGTATGTAGTGCCGATGGCCTTCATCGGTCCGCCCATCAAAAGGCTGATTTCTGTCCCAGCATCCGTTGTGTCGCGAGGGGGACGAAGCTCGGAAGGAATGAATTCGTACTATGCCTGCCAAGAACATAGATCAATCATGCAGTACAAGATACCAGCAGCCCAATTTAAATAATGAGTTGCTTGACGAAAACGCCTTGTCCGCCTGCGACACAGATTACAGATGACCCATCTGTCATTGATGGATGATGCTCGATATGCCCTAGGAGGTTGGGAGAATTGCCCAAGCTTGCAATGGATGGAAAAGAGTACCAAATGCTGGTAGCAACGTAAGGCAGTGGGTCCGGGGCCGACATGATTTAGTCTTCTGCAGACCAGCTTGTAGAATAAAGTAGTTGCTGTGGTGGTGATCGTCAGCGACAAACAATAGATTTCGACGTTGGCGAAAGAACCCAGCGCCGACTCCGATACAATAATAGCGATGCTGTATTCAAAATGGTACTCATTTCAAATTCGTGTCGTAATTACCAAACAAGCTGTCTTGCACCGTCTTCAGCCACTAGTAAGTCAGCAGTCCCGTCAGCTTTCACTTTCTTCACTTTCCATTGTCCCTTGAGTATGCCTTTAACTGTGATGTTGCCAGAAGCCTCATCGCCTTTGATCGTGAGCCACGCAGAGAACGATCCAGGGGTTCCCACGCAAGGTACCTCCAGGAGAAGGTCGACCTTGCATCCGCCAGCGAAATTAACGGTCACGGTGATATCTTCAGCATACTCGTAGACTACATGCTTTCGGCCCCAGGCTCCTCTCGGTACGTTATCACGGGTTACAATAGCTGATCCTGGTCGAAGGAGTAACGGAAGGCTTGAAAAGTCGTGGGATTCTGTAACGAAGGCCGGCCCCTGTCGCAGCTTGTTATCCAAGATGCTGAACCAACTCCCACTTGGCACATAGTACTGTACGGTACCCTCGGCGTTGAATATGGGCACTACCATCAAGTTTTCTCCAAGCATGTATTGAGTATCCACATTCCACACCACAGGGTCCTCGGGAAATTCAACAAAGAGAGGTCGCATCATAGCAATGCCAGTTTTGCTGGTTTTGATCGCCATGTAGTAGAGATATGGCATCAAGCTGAGCTTCAAATCGATGAACCTCTTTAAGACTGCATCTGCTTCGCCAGACTCGTCGATGAGCCATGGTACCTGAGAATAATTCATAAGCCAAAAGCAAAATCAAGGACAATGCGCTAACCCGATAACTCCCGCTTCCATGAAGGCGAGAGTGACTAGAAAGAGAACCAAAAGCAAACCAGCGTTTGTAGAGTGCAGGATCGGGAGTGCCTTCGAAACCGCCTAATTATTAATGTCAATGTCCGACGTGATGTGCAAATATTTCAGTATCTTACCAATGTCATCTAGGCGACAATGGCTAGAGTCAGCCTTAATATGGAAAACAATGATGACTGCCTACGAGCCCAGTATCCATAACCGCAAAGCCCAAGGCTAAGTCCACCACGTAACGTTTCAGCCATCGCCTCGAATGTTGACATAGGATCACCACCCCAGTGGACGGGAAAGCGTTGTCCACCAGCAGTAGTCGATCGCGCAAACACGATCGCTTGGTTCTTCCCAAGCTTTTCCTCGAGGACTCCGAAAGTGACCTTGTTATACAAGAAAGCATAGTAATTGTGCATCTTCTCCGGGCTTGATCCATCGTGGTATACGACATCTCCTGTTGGAATGCGTTCGCCGAAATCGGTCTAAATACTGGTGTCAAAAAGAAAACACAAAACATTACAGTAAGGTGGCGGGTTATACCTTAAAGCAGTCCACGCCGAGCTCAATCAAGGCTTCCAGCTTGGACGCATACCATTTGCACGCGGCAGGATTCGTGAAGTCGATGATGGCCATTCCAGCTTGCTAGTGGTGAGAAGGAAAAAAACGACATAAATGCCTGAATTGTAACCGTAATGGTTTCTTTACCCAAAAGTCATGCTGCCATACGCTTCCATCGGTTTTCTTGATGAAATAACCTTTCACCATGCCCTCGTCGAAAAGTTTGCTTTCTTGACCGATATAAGGGTTGAGCCACACGGATACCTTGTAAACGAGAAGATGAGAAGCGCGAAGATACAAAAAGAAGAAGAATTACATTATAACCCTTCTCTTTAAGTCTCGTAAGCTGTCCCTTCGCATCTGGGAAATATTCTTTGTCAAATTCGTAGTCACACCAGTGAAACCCTTTCTGCCAGAAACAGTCGAAGTGGAAGACTCCAACCGGTATATCCCTCTTGTCCATTCCCGTGAGGAATTCTGAAACTGTGGTTTCGTCATAACTGGTTGTGAACGATGTTGATAGCCAGAGTCCAAAGGACCATGGAGGTGGAAGAGCTGGAAGGCCTAAAAGTGTGGTGTAGCGCTCGATAATTTCTTTTGGCGACGGCCCGTTAATGATATAGGCCGACAAGGATTCCGATGGCACCGCTATATTGACTCTGGTTGTTCCTATTTAATGGAGGCAGTACCCAGTCAGAAATAGACGTTCAACTTTATTGAGAAATTCAGACATACGTTCACTCTGAACCTCGAAAGACACGAATCCAGAGTAGGGGATGAACACCCCGTATCCTCGAGAACTAATATAGAATGGGACATTCTTATACGTCTTCTCGGAAGACGTCCCAGAGTCTTCGTTCCACATTTCCACGGTCTGCACAAATTGTAAGTTCATTCAAGCTCTTTGCAGAATCTATCCTGCCCGCTCACTTGTCCATTCTTTACAAAAGGTCCAAATCTCTCTCCCAAACCGTAAATTTTTTCACCAACAGAGAGTTGAAATTGCATTGTAAACCATCGTTCGCCTTGGTTAGGATCTTTGAGATAGGCGCTGGCAAGTGTGTTATTCGTTCTTTTCTTGACGTATCCAATAGATCTCCAGCCCAATTTTGTCAACAATTTGTCGCGACCCGGCGTAACGATCGTAGGGTTTTCCACGCCGTGCGACATGATGTCAATGTTGAATGAAGAGGGTCGAGTATCAATGGTAGCTGACAAGTTGTTCGTTGCAATATGCAATGTGGTCGCTGTCTTGGTCGTCAACAACGGATCCTGTCGATTTGCGGCCTAACAACGTCTTTGAGTAATGTCCAGAACTATCGTTTCATTTGAACATACTAGGTTTCGCTGATCGACCTCAGGAAACAACTCATAATTTGGTCCAAGTGCAGTGCGCTTGTCGCCCTTCCAATGGCTACCAGTGAGACACAAGATAGCAGGGGCTGGCGATGTACATTCCACCGTGATCGTTGGGGTGTTCAGGGTATCTCCTCGATAATTTATATGTTTGGTCGACTTTTCAGCAGTAATCAGCTATCGGCATGGATATCTCAAACAAATAAGGCTTACAAAAACGCAGCGTATACCTCTTTCAACAATTTCGGACTTGACTGCCTCCACAGCCCAATCGATAACTACACCGTCCTCGTTCCACCACATTCCATTGGAAAATTTGACCATCGTCGCGAAAGTCCGGTCAGACTAGTGACTAGTTTGGAGTGAGAAGAGATAATCCAGTTAAAGCGATAACCTCGGCAGTATAAGTGGAAGAGGGGCAATCAGTCCGCGTCACTTGACCTTGTGCTGCACAATGTGCTTCGGCTCGAGAGAATTCGGAGGCTGATGGTTTCGTTTCCGACGTATACTTCATGTTTGGATGAGATAAAGGGCTTTTAACTCTCCGTTCTCCAACTCTAACGACAACCGCACACAAGCGAAGACGATCAACAGTGGATTGCATTTATACATCGCGCTCTCTACAAGTCATCATCGATATGAGTCAAGGAGCCCTGAGACGACGCAGAGAGCATGCCTGCTACCTCAAGTAGCTTAAAGTCCATACATCTCACGACCAAGAGGATGAAGCAAGTAAGGCGGTGAGCTCAAAACACTTTTTGGAATGAGAAAGATAGAAGTTGAAAATCACATGACCATATTTAGAGATGATTACATCAAGTAGCGGTTGTGGCTATGCATCGGTATGGTCATTTGGTCTTGTCCAAAATTGTAACAAATGAATTTCATGAACTCCAGCACTCAAGAACTGTCTGAATCTTTAGCGCAAGTCATCTAATTTCCCAGACTAATGCCACCTGTTTTAGGCATATCACATTCCATGATCATCGTCCCCTAGACCCACCTGTCTTGTTTCACAAAGGCAGGCAGATTCACCGAGGCAAGGTCTCTATCATTCGTGTCGGCATATGCCCTGCCATCTATTATTATCCAATTCACCTATGGTCTCCTGAACGAAACAAATTATACTGATATTATCACACACATTGGAGTCATATAGCCTCTTCCATGTCATTTCGTCAGGGAATGATTGAAGACAAGAGTTGACGCATTGACGAGTTAGAGAATTCTGTCACATATGTATCTACAGATTTCGGGCATCGGTTGATTAACCAGCCTCTTTCCTCCTTTGAGCGCTGAATTCATTGACTGAATATAGCGAGCTGGAAATCTGCCGACGGCATTTAGCGTTTGGTAATTTGATAAATCTAATTGAAAAGCCATCTAAGAAGTGGAGAAATGGAGAAGCCAACGGCATTTGGGTCCTTCTTCTTGCCTTGAAACGAGCATCAACGGATGATTCAACGGCCAGTGCACTCTGGTTTGTTTGACAAAAACCTGACTGCCATGTGTATCGCGAAAGATTCATCGCACCAAAAATGATTCTTCTGCTCAAGAACGAGTTTCGATAAAGGCCAACAGAGATTTGGAGTCATCTATCAATCTAAGCTCAGGATGCCACAACGAGGGAATATTCATCTTGATAAGCCTATTATCCCCAGGTGCTATATACATTTGAACTTGAAGACTGGAGGATAGAGCTGTTAAGATCTGTCAAGAAGAGCACGAGAGAACACACTAGAACCCGTTTAATCCAAGATTCCAGAATGTAGATACAGAGTGATGCGATGACAATGCAGTTAATCTGGTACACAATAAGATACCAAGAAATCAAAAATGAGCAACGACAGATAACAAACAAGAATGACGGTCAAACAGCGAGAAGGAGACTAGTACGCAGTGGTATCAATAACAAGAGCGGGGTATCCAAGCTCTCTACGAGTAAGAGCTCTCAAGGCCAGCCTTACTGACTCGGCGCATGGGCTGCAAAGTGTTCTCGTTGACAGGTGCCCGTCGAGCATGGCGATAACGCCCTGATGCATCCTTAATCTCCATCTCCTGCCCCGAATCTCCATTGACTCTCTCGATCAGCCCGCCCGCGGACATCGACCCAGTTGTCATCCCATCATTCATGCTCTCCATTCCGGCTAATGCTGCTGGAGGCAGACTCTCACGTACATGTCCGCCTCGGCGCAGATGGCCGCCGGCACCGACTGCAGCGGCGAAAGCGTCGTTTCCAGGCGGAGGCTGGTCGTGCTGTGTGGTACCTGCGGGCGCAGTAGGGTGGACGCCGATAGACTTTCCGCCTAGCTCTTTTTCTTCAAAAGACATGAGCTCTGAGACGAAACCGATGTTCGGCGAGATGCCTTTCCGCCGCTCTAGTACGAATGAATAGGCACGAGACAGTGTCCAATGATTGGCATGTATGAGGTATGCCATGACTGCTGTCACAGAACGAGACTTTCCGGCTTTGCAATGGACATACACAGGCGCAGAGTGTAAGCGAGCATCGTCTAATAGAAGAAGACATAAGAAGAGCGGAGATAAGCATCAAACAAAGCCTACCGAGGATTTCACAGGCTTCTTTCACCCCGCGTGAAATGTTTTCTTCCTCCACAATATCCCGCATAGGGATCTTGTGGTACTTGAAAACATCCTTCAAGTTTAGGCCTTGATCGTCATCGCATTCAATGGCGATATTGAGAATGCGCTTCACTCCAAGTTCTTGTAGTTCAACGACGTGTTCTGGAGCGGTAAGCTCGGGTCCTAGGTAGAGGAAATTGGGGAGGATCGTAGATATTGCAAAGGAAGGGAAGGCTTCTTCGGTCGTTGGAGGATCCATCTCGGGTCGCGCAGTTGCTGGCGATGGTGGTTGCTGGAATTGTTGGAATGGTTTTGGCGTGCCAGGTGTATGTGGAGGTGTGTAGTACGGGGTGAGGAAATTAGAAATATCGTGCGAGGGGGATGAAGGCGTGAAACGTGCTGCCGAACCAGGCGGCGAGTGATTGGAATGTACAAGGCTAAGATGGGACGGTGAAGCGGGAGGTTGCAGCATTAGGGATGGTGGAACAGCCAGCGTCGCAGACCTTATTGGCCGTGTACGGATAGATAGACTGGGGGCATTGGGGTTGAGACGTTCCGCGGAACGGGTGTCGATTCTTCTTAGGACGGGTACGCTTGGCCGCTTCTTAGGAGGCGGTGGGCGGTGGAAACTCACTTGTGAGGGTGGAGGAGAAGGGGTAGGGTCCGCGATCTGGACGCCAAGATGATTATTAGCGGTGGAATGTGTCGTCGGCTGAGAGGAGGAGATTGAACCAGGCATCATTGGCAAAGGTGAAGGAGGTATTGGCAAAGGTGAGGCAGGTTTGAACGTCATTATCGATGAGCCTTCGATCTCTGGAAGGGTCTTCGACCGGAGGGCGGATTGAGTATCAAGTTGAAACAACCCACCACCCTTCTTCAATCCGCCACCTCCAGCTTGCGGGGGTGGGGACTCAGCATTAAAACCAAAATTGAATTCGCCACCTGATATGATCAAAGATTCAAAAGCTGAATCATGACCTGCCGCTGAGATCCCACCCTTGAGATAATCAACACTGCCATTGGTGACCAAGGGAGAAAGCACAGGAATCAATGCCCAGGCTGTCACGCTGACATTAGCTTTATCCTTAAGATCCATGTCGTCGTCATATATGACCACATCGCCATCCCATACTGAATGACTAGATGACATCAATTCGTCCCAGGATTGTTTGCTACCATCCGTTGTGATAAATTGACGTAGAGCGTCGAGGGACTGGAATCCACCGCCAGGCTTTTTACATCTTTTGAGAATGAGCGAGGGAATGGCAATGTTTACGCTGTCCTTTACGTGGAAGGAAACGAAGGAGGTTGGTGGGCGAGTGTCGATCAGAAGTGGGCGTTTTGGGGATATGATGCGTTTATAAAGTTCTCCTGCTTCAATACTTCGACCATGCTGCACATCAGCGCTCGATGAGGCATCAGAGGGGGCCCATCTCGCGCTGAAAGGTGTTGACAGGGCTGTCGTCAATGGCGTATAGTAATTGGAAGCGGTGCTTGATGCTGGGCTTGTCGCGTTGAGTGGATCGGACTCAGAATCTTTCCAGGGCATAGCGGATGACGGCCATGGGGATCGCGGGGTTGCATTGAGGTCGACTTTAGGGAGGGAATTGTGCGAACGTATCGGTCGCAGCTTCAGGTTTTGCTTCACATTCTTTCGCAACTCCTTCAACTCCTTCAGGCCCCGTGCTATATCGTCTGAGCTGCTGTCATCGTCTGATGTATCGAGTTTGAGTGCAGGAACTGCAGGGGGAGTTGCGGGTGACGACTCGCCCGACGAGAGCTGCAAGGTTTCCTGGAATTCACCGAGGTCGTCGTCGTTGTCGTCGTCGTCGTCGTCTTCGGAATAAGAAGTTACTGGAGACTCAGCTTCGAGCTCGATGTCTGATGGCCGTTTCTGGGTGGCCAAGGCAAGATTTATGTTTGGTGGACGGAAGCGTTTTGAGGAAGACATCAAGGTATAGAACTGAGTTGGGACACTTCTATACAAACAACCTTTCTTGTCCGGATCACCATCTCCATTCCACGCACAACATATGCTATAGCCAATATACTTTTCTACCCGTTGTTCACTCGTCGTCATCGTGTCGTTGTCGTTGACTACAGCGACCGCCTATACTATAAGTTTCATTGTACTTATACACACTTGTTATTGGTAGACATCCGTGCACCCCCGAACATCTCCCCGAGACGGCTCTGTCCTCCTGTGTGGGTGGGTGCTACTGATGCGTGGATGCCCACAATCACAGAATGCCGTTGAAACGCGGGGAAGCCAAGACAAGTCGACGATCGACGGTGTTTGGTTTAGAAGGTGATACTGATGTTGTGTAAATAATTCCCCAAAATTTATTTCCTTGTCTTGACGTCAACGCGTCGCTCGTTGCTGGCTGTCGATGCTGCGTTGTACAATTTCCCAGTTATGCGCAAGAGCAGAACATGACACTCGTTTACTCTTCCATACTAGCTCAATTCTGTCTGCCAAGAAGAAAAAGTCTGGCAACAACAAAGGTAGGTTCAAATCTGTCCAATAATAATAACCTCGTCCATTAACAATGTCTAGGTTCATCTCGGACACGACTCACAGAAAATCTAAAGCACAGGCCAGGCCCCAAGCCGTCAAACCTGGAGGTCGCACCGAAGTCGAAAAGCTTTGTTCGCGGTGGCCAACCAGTCTCAAGGTCGCGTCCTCAATTTCAGGAGCGCGAATTCCCTCGAGAATCTCTTCCACACACCGAGAAAGGTGATGGGGTGTCTGCTGCAAAAGCACAGGGAGTGAGAGACAAAGCATCATTCAGACGTGGTAGACGCAACACTAGAGTTGGCAAATGGGAGGAGGAAACGGGCAGGGCGCCAGGGCGTCACAGAGAACAACTGTCTGTCGACCGTTTCATGGAAATGAAGGACGCAGAACATAGCCGGCGCCGCGACGAAGGAAGAATGCCCAACATGCGCTACGATACTGGAGACAGGCGTCGACCCTTGCATTATGACGCTAGAGGTGAATCGCAACCTACGTTTAGTACGCGTACCGACGCTGGAGATAAGTCTCGGCCCGTCATCTGGCAGGGCCAGAAGGATTTGGACCAAGACCGCTTTCGACGACATGTTCAAAGCAACTTACCTCCACGTAATACAGCGCCCTCTTCATCCAAATCACCACCTATCATCTCAGAGCTGTCAGATGCGAGCAAAATTACACAAACTACACCATCCGAACTCGCAACAAGCTTCACATCGCCACCCCTTATGCCTGGACTACTTTCTTGCTTAACAGACATTATTGGCCCTGATGCATCTCCCACTCCGATTCAGGCACTGAGTCTTAAATGGCTTTTGGACGACGCAGGTCAGGTCAACAAGAAGTCTGGTTGGAAACAATACCTTCTCGCATCGGAAACAGGTTCCGGCAAGTCCATCGCTTATCTTCTCCCTCTTCTTCAAAACCTCAAGCAATCTGAACTTGATGGAACTTCATCACTGCCTTCGCACCCGCTTCCTGGACCAAAACGCGCGCTTAACCCACGCGCTTTGGTCCTCGCGCCTACCCATGAGCTGTCACGTCAATTATCCGGATTCGCAAAGTCCCTTCTCCACGAGGTGAAACTACGCGTTCTGTGCGCCAGTCGTGCCAATCTGAAGAGCACAAAGGAGCGTGATGCAACGGCGCGGCAAATGGTGGCTCAAATTGACTCGGACGCGAGTTCTGGGGAGTTCCAGTTGAAGGAACGCTCAGGGTTCCCGGTAGATGTTGTCGTTGGTACGCCTATGAAACTATTGGAGATGGTGAGGGGCAGGGGTTGGGATCGCAGGGAAGTTGATAAGGAGGATGACTCAAACGCTCGTGAAGAAGAGATGAAGCTGAGGCGAGGAAGAGACAAAATGCCTGGCTTTGGAAAGTGGCGGAGTAAACCAGAGATGGGTTTGGCTAATGTGGAATGGGTTATTGTGGATGAGGCTGATGTCTTGTTCGGTGAGTTTAGACCTAAATCTCATGCCTGGTATTTTCTGAGAATTTTCATAGATCCAGATTTCCAAGAAACGACTAGACAACTTCTTGCCGACATTAGCGCAGCTCGTGGTCAACCTATACCACTTGCCCCTGCTACATCACTATCGCCTCCTTCACCTTCTGCTACCGCGAGCCCCATAACGTCTACACCAATACCTCATGAATACCCCTTCAACTTCATTCTCACTAGCGCAACAATCCCTGCCTCCCTTGACACTTACCTCGAAACTCACCACCCAAAATTGATGCGCCTCGCCTCGCCACGCCTACATCGCCTTCCCAAGACGCTTCAAACCGAATATGTCAGCTGGAGCGGAGGCAATAAACTCGCGGACATTGAACGCCGTATTCGCCGTGTTTGGGCTGAAGATTCGTCTACCGTCGGTGTCGACGGGAGCCTGCGGCCTCTGAGCAAGATTTTGATTTTCTGCAATAAGAGCAACAAGGTTGACGAGCTTGGTGCTTACCTTGAAGAACAGGGCATCAAGAATATTGGGCTCAGCAGCACTAGCGAACATAGGAAGCGCGGTTCCAACCACCATCTCGATGGTTTTATGCGTGTAAATGAAGAGAAGGAGGCTGAGAATGCGAACGACGAAACCCCAGCTGTTGCATCAGATCCAAAGGTTGACCCACACGTCATGATAACCACGTCGTTGCTTTCTCGAGGTCTTGATTTCTCTCCTTCAATCCGACATGTGTTTATCGTGGATGAACCAAGGAACATGATTGACTTTTTACACCGTGCGGGAAGAGCAGGGCGTGCTGGAGAGAGGGGAAAGGTGGTGGTGTTCGGAAAGATGAAGGGAAGAGGTAGTTCTAGCGCTAAGGATGTCAGGAAGAAGGTTGGCTCCTTGGTCGCTCACTGAGTGCACCTCGCTTGCGCAACGATATCATCTAAAGCTTCTGGAGGCATCGCATCTAGCATTTATCTGGAACCTCGTTATTGTAATAACTTTATAGTAGATATTTCCTAATCCACACCGTACACCACTCATGTACCAATCTCGTGTCAAGAACGTCTAACCAATGTCTTGATTCTTGTAAAGAGTCAAATATTCAGAAATGGTCTAGGCGTTGGTTCATATATAAACGTGACATTGGCGGCAAATACCGATCAAACGCCAGCTTTGAGCTGGCTGAGCTTTGGTCAGCAACTACTATAACCCTTGCGAGCAAGAGGATTATCATTCCAAAATCGTTTGCCGTTGTGGGTGCAAGTTTTTGTAACGGCGGCAAAATGTATGCCCTTCGCCAAGAAATTCTCCCCCCGAGTGGTATAGAGTTTGCTACAAGTCTGAAGTTGACACCGTCAACCATTGCGGAACTGTGGACACCCCCGGACGTGACGAAGAGACACAAATCTGCAGCACGAGCCTTGTGTAACGTGATTGTTGTGCGATCCAACTTTCTTCGCATATTTGAACTTCGTGACGAGCCTGCGTTATTCCATGTCGGCGATGAGCGAGAGAGGCGGAAGGCGCTCAAAGGTGCAGAGGCAGTCGAGGGCGAAGTGGAAATGGATGAGCAGGGAGAGGGCTTTGTGAATATAGCAAAGGTGACTCCTAGTTTGGTTCATGTAATTCGTGCAGAAAACAATCTTTCGTCCTGTTCATGTGCTTGTGATCCTGAGCAATGCTGCCAACGGTCTACGGGCCAGGATACCGACGTTAGAACAGTCACCAAGTTCTATCTAGTGCGCGAGCATCGACTACATGGGATTGTCACGGGAATGGAGGGCGTTAAAATCCTATCAACCCTTGAAGACAAGCTCGATAGATTGTTGGTGTCGTTCAGAGACGCAAAGGTACGCGATTACATTTTGTAAACGAGTTTGAATGTAACCAGTAGCCAGATTGCGCTTCTCGAGTGGTCCAGCGCCGTTGAGGACTTGGTGACCGTCTCAATCCATACATACGAACACGCGCCTCAACTGGTGAGCCGTCTCTGTTCTCTTGAATTCAGCCAGTGCTACAAGGTCGCGCTCATTAGGTATCGCTCGACTCTTCAGTATATCGCGGCGAGCTTCGTGTGGACCCGATTTCCCGTTGTTCAGCCCTTTTATTGCCAAAAGACGCTATCGCAATCCTTCCTTTCTATCAGACGGTTGAAGATGCTATGGACCTGGATCAAGCTCAAGCAAGGTTTGGTTCGCGGATATATATGCCAATACGCGCTAACTTGGTGCAGGGACGCCCCATACGCGCCCAGTTTCATTCTCAATCTTCCTGTCGCAGTAGACCAAAACATCCGCAATGCCCTCGACTTTGTATTCCTCCCCGGATTTCATAAGCCGACTATTGCCGTTCTCTTCCAAACACACCAGACATGGACTGGGTAAGTAACATTCCTGCTCCATGTTCTGGCTCTTATATGCTCCCTGCAGGCTATTAAAAGAATTTAGGGACACCTCACGCCTTGTTATCTTTACGCTCAACATTATTGAACAGAGTTATCCCATGATCACATCTGTGCAAGGACTGCCTCACGATTGTTTCGCCGTCATGGCATGTCCATCTTCTTTCGGTGGCGTGGTTGTCCTTTCAAGCAACTCCATCATTTACATTGATCTATCCTCCCGGCGCGTCATTCTACCCCTCAATGGATGGCAAGCACGCATTAGCGATATCCCTTTACCCACCCTCCCTGCAGACCAGCAGGACCGTTGCATCACCCTTGAAGGTTGCCGCGCTACCTTTGTGGACGACAAAACGATCTTGATTATTCTCAAGGACGGAACAATTTACCCTGTCGACTTCGTGATAAACGGGAAAGACTCTGTCTCAAAATTAACCCTAGGTGTTGCCTTAGGACAGACAACCGAGCCTGCCGTAGTGAGACGCATCACTGACACTCGTGTGTTTGTTGGAAGCACAGTCGGACCCTCAGTCTTGTTGGATGCAGTACACGTGGAGGAGAAAATTAATATAGACCAGGAAATGAAGACTCCCACTGCTGTGCTGCAGATAGAGTATGATGACGATGAAGGTATCTCCTCCCCCCTTTTTTGGAGTCCTTTACTAAATTCGCTCTAGATTTGTATGGCCCGTCAACTATGAGCGACGAGGTAGCCCGGGCCAACGACCACGCGAATGGAAAGGCGGCAAAGATTATCAAGTTATCCCTTTGTGACTCGCTACCAGCTTACGGGCCGATAACTGATATGACTTTCTCGCTTGCTCGCAACGGTGCAAGTCCTTGTCTCGAGACATTGTATTACCTATCTCATTTCATTCGGTGTAGGAACGGCCCGTACCTGAGTTGGTGGCTGCGACAGGGGCAGGGTCTCTCGGCGGGTTCACGATCTTTCAGGTGAAATATTCCGTCTTTCTTAGGTATCATTGCCTTGCTCACACTCGCTTCAGCGCGATCTACCAATACGTACAAAACGCAGACTTCATGCGATTGGTGGAGCCCGTGGGATATGGTCACTGCCAATCCACCAATCTGCCGCCAAATCCGGGAGCATATCTTTTGAACAGACTTTCAACCCCTACCATGTCGAGAACGACACACTTATCCTGAGTACTGATGTTAACCCTTCCCCAGGCTTGTCTCGCGTAAGTCCCTTCTGTGTGATATGAAGTCTTGGAATGTAACATAGCGGAAACAATTTATATAGATCACTACACGCGCTGCTAAGATTGATGCCTCGGTCACAACCCACATCCAAGGTCTCACTAAAGGCGCTGCCACATTTTTCCAACGGACGGCTATCCTTCATGTCATTACAGATGCCATCCGAGTTTTGAAACCCGGTACGCATCATCAGCTAGAACCCTTGTGAACAAGCCTAAGTTCTTTTAGATGGAACAGAGAGGCAAATTATTAAGGACATGGACGGAAATATGCCTCGGCCCAAGATTAGGGCTTGTAGCATATCGGATCCCTTTGTGCTTGTTTTGCGAGAGGATGACTCCATTGGTCTCTTTATTGGTGATCCTGAGCGAGGAGTGATTGGGCAGAAAGATGTGTCTCTCCTGGGTGACAAGGTTGAACAATCAATTTCGCACCTGCTGCGCTTTTAGACTTACCTGTATTACAGACATCTCGTTATCTTGCCGGCTGCTTATATGTTGATTCTACTGGACTTTTTGAACATAACTTGCACAGCAGTGCCGCAATTAATGACGCGACCATCACATTGCAAACAGCTGTCGACCCCAGTGGCCAGTCACTCGTTCTCATTCGTCCCGGTGTCATGGAGGTAGGGCAACTACTTTTTCGAGGATTTTATTCGATATTCATTCTTTGTTAGATATGGAACCTCCCAAAGCTGGTGTTGATCTTTTCCACGTCCCTCATTGGCACATTGCACAACGTTCTGACGAACTCTCATGAGCCGCTAGTTTCATCACTTCCACAAGACCCACCTCCAAAGCCACAAGATCTAGATGTTGAGCAAGTATTACTTGCCCCATTCGGAGAATCAGCTTCTCGGCCGCATCTCTTCGTATGTTCATTCGGTACTTCCTTGTCTATGGTCCTGAAGCGCCTTCTTCGTGTACCAGGTCTTCCTCAGATCAGGGGAGCTAGCGGTTTACGAAACTCTTCCTGGCGGCCAAAGGCCCAATCTTCCCACCACTGTCCGATCATCAAGCCTTGACATCAAGTTTGTCAAGATTCTATCCAAGGCGTTTGAAATTCAACGTTCGGAAGAGGGTGAGAAAACTATACTTGCCGAAGACAGACACATCTTGCGCATGTTCATTCCTTTCGTCACATCACCTACTCCAGAAACGACATTCTCAGGTGTGTTCTTCACAGGTGACCAACCGAGTTGGATCCTTTCCACCAACAGAGGTGGGATTCAGTTGTACCCATCAGGTCACAATGTCGTGCACGCCTTTACCCCATGTTCATTCTGGGACTCGAAAGGTGACTTTTTGCTCTACTCTGAAGAGGTGCGTTATCCTCTAGCTATGAAGTGCTTAAGGCTGATTAGAGATTCGAAGGGTCTAAGTTTACTAGAGTGGATACCGGAATTCCATCTCGACGGACCTCTTCCGTCTCGATCTATTCCACGTGGACGACCATACTCCAGTATCGTTTTCGATACATCTACATCGTTAATTATTGCTGCATCATCTCTTCAAGCCCGATTTGTTTCATTTGACGAAGATGGTAGTCAGGTATGGGAACCAGAGAGTAAGTGATCGGATATGCCAGCCAAGACTACAAGGTTCATGCCCTGTCCTTTTCACCAGCTCCCAATGTTTCGGATCCTTTATGCGACTGCTCCACCTTAGAGCTTATATCACCAGATATCTGGGTAACAATAGACGGGTGAGCTAAATAGTGACATTCGCAGAGGAGTAGAGTATTGATGTTTGATACAGGTTTGAGTTCGCCACGAATGAATTCATCAACGACATGGCGGTCGTGACACTGGAGACAGCCAGTACCGAGACAGGGAGCAAAGATTTCATCGCTATTGGCACTACGATTAACCGCGGTGAAGACCTGGCGGCCAAAGGTGCTGTTAGTCCTCCTCTCTACCCATCATCTGCGACAGTAGTTCTGACAACATGACCTAGACATATATATTCGATATTGTAGCGGTTGTCCCGGACCCTGCTTTCTCGGCTAAACGGTGTTACAAGCTTCGCTTGCGGTGCAGAGATGATACAAAGGGTCCCGTCACTGCCGTCTACGGTTTCAGTGGCTACCTCGTTTCAGCAATGGGGCAAAAGGTTAGTTATCACTTGGGTTAATCTATCCTTCTCATCTAAGTCCCCAGGTCTTTGTTCATGCATTTGACTCAGATGAGCGTCTCGTTGGGGTTGCCTTCATAGATGTTGGGGTTTATGTGACATCTCTGCGAACTTTGAAAAACTTGTTGCTGATTGGTGACGCGGTAAAAAGTGTCTTCTTTGTTGCTTTCCAGGTTAGTCCATATGAAGACATGGCTAGGATCCTTTCACGAGTGTCGTTATAGGAGAATCCGTACAAGCTCGTCTTGCTAGCCAGAGATGTCAGCAGAGTCTGCGTCACTGGGGCGGACTTTTTCCTTGCCGGCAACCAGTTATCAATAATAACGTGCGACGAGGAAGGTGTCATCCGAATGTACGAGTACAACCCAGTTGGTAAGATCATTGCTTATTAGCCTTGTTAGCCTTCTGAATTATGTTCAGATCCCGAGTCGAAGGATGGGCGCCATCTGCTCCTTCGTACGGAATTCCATGGCCAATCCGAATACCGTGCTTCAACCCTTGTTGCACGAAGGTCTAATGATAATCCTGACATACCATACGCCAAGCTCATGACAGGTGCGTCCCAGTATTCGTACCTCCATATTGTGATTCAACAATTGCCTAGGGTCTACGGATGGTACTCTAAGCTGTTTAACCCCGGTCAACGAGCAGGTGTTCAAACGACTGCAGTTGCTTTATGGCCAACTGACTCGAAATGTCCAGCACGTGGCGGGCCTCAATCCCAACGCTTTCCGGTATGCACCATATGCCTAAGTTCCCTCGTTATTTTCTTATGTGGTTCCTTTAGAATCGTACGAAACGATTTCGTTTCAAAACCGCTTTCGAAAGGAATTCTCGACGGTAATCTTCTTTCTCACTTTGAAGCACTGCCGATATCCTGTCAAGTTGAGGTTACACGTGAGATAGGAGCGGAACGCACGGCCGTCCTGAGAGACTGGATAGGACTGCGTGGTGCATGGTAGGCTCCACGCCTTTTTCGTACGGTTCCGTCCGCATATAATCCTAAACGTACATTTCATACCCAACTCACTTGAAACTAGAAAAGCGTTGCCTTCGTCGACAAGTACCTTTGGCAGTGGGGCGCTGGTGTGAATAAAATAAGGGTTATTCTGATATCAAGAAGAGAGCATATGTTCGACGCTGCATTTCGTGAATGGATGGCGCGGGGACCGCTCGCCTGAACTTAGTTTGACTTGGCGGCGTTTCACCAGGAAGTTCAATCACAAGTGATTACAATATAAACAGTGCTCTTGCAAGCAAGGGAATACATGAATGTCGTCGTTTTTTGGCACTATAATAATATACAACAAGGCTTGAAATATTTTGAGCACCTAAATATGGAGGAATAAAGCTTGTCTAAAGGAACTTCCCACCCTGTGCGTTTTCTATGAGCCCAGCAGAAGTTTTGGCGTCTAGGAAGAGCTCATTCATCTCGCTAATATCCTCAACCTCGATTTGGGAACGGCCCCCAAGTGTCGCTGAGATCGATGCTGGTGTCAACAACTGTAACGCGTACCTAATGCACACAATAACTTCGTAAATTGGGCTGAGGAAGAAAGATTTTGTACATACCTCAAGGACGATTTTTCACCCTCAGCGGCAAGCTTCTCTAACACATCTGGTCCGAGCTTGAGGCCTTCGACGATAGCCCTGAGGTTAACGACCTTGCCAACTTGTTCTCTCGTGTAGTTCTCGGTTTTCACAATCATACACCTTAGACATAAGGTAAGCATTACATGGTACACGGGTCAGTTAAATGTCAGCACTTACCGATCAAGGAGGTCTATAGGAATGCCGTGGGGCGCGACGATGTCAGTTGTGCCGCGGACGAGAGAGTTGCCCCTATTGGTGGCTAGTATAACCGTCGGTGCCATAGGGGACTCAAGAAGCGCGTTGAGGTATGTGAAGCACTCAATGTCCAGCATGTGAACCTAGACGAAGGTTGTAAGCTCTGACTTCAAATGTAGGGGCAATCTGTTCGACAAACCTCATCAATGAAGACAACACCAGGAACAACCTCTGCAACACCCTGGTCGACGTAGCTTTTCACGATCTTGTTGACCTCTCTCCGTAGTTTGTCTGTCACCTCCGTCCTTCCACTTTTGACTAGACTACCCATGACGCTCATAATATCCTGCCCGCCCTGTGGTCTCGCATTTGCCGAATCCAGATCACCCAATGTCACGTCCTGCACGAGTTCCTTTCGCTTGTGTACATCGCCTTTAGGGAGTGGAACATATGTTTCCGATTCCAAATCGTATGATGAAGCATATGCATCGGATCGTCCTACACGCTGTACGCCACGTGTAAGCACATCTTTAAGCGTAGGGGGGCCAAGGCTCTTACTTTGACGGCACCCAAATTTTGTTCAATATAAATGACGTCTCCGACCACAATCTTTTCTTTAAGAATAGCCTCATAAATAGTTGGGTCTAATCGTAGTTGTTTTGTGCCCTTGACAGTCTTGAGCCCGACAATTACGTGCGAGACTGTTTTGCCGTATCCGCTGAGAGGGTTTTCAGCTTCAGTGGGTGTCAGTTCAGTGACTTCGCCCTCGTATACTTCCTTTGTTTCTTTTATCCGCAAGCCTAAAACATATTGTGAGTTATATCTTAAAGGGTAATAGCCGGTGGCAATACTGGATTGCTGACGGAGTGGAAAAGAATGTCCTTACCAATTGCTCTACGAAAAGCTTCTGCGAGGACCTCTGTTTTCTTCACCTCAGTGCTGTATACCTCCGATCCAACCATGGGACAGAACGGAACTTTAGAGCCCAGTTCATGGGACACTGCCAATGCTAGAGCTGTCTTTCCTGTACCAGGAGCGCCAACCAAAAGCAACGCGCGTCCGGAGAACTTTCGCGACTTGATGAGATCGACAATAACACCACATGCCTACAGGACGTCAGTGCTATAATTTGATATACAGGATACGCCATACCTCGCGTGCATTGGTTTGACCAATAAATCCAGCCCCATCAACGTTAGCAAGACCCTCAGCGCTGAGTCCTAGGCCTTTAATGTGTGAGTGAGGCGCTACTCGCGAGGATCGACCTGCAGATGCGACAGATGGCGGTGGCAGAGCGTTGTGCGCGACAGGCGCCGATGTGGAAGAGCTGGCCATCGTTGTCCAGATTTGAGCAAGGACAAACAATTGTGTGTAGATTTAAATTTCACAAATAAAATATTGATTATTTATTTTACTTATATCACATCCTGCCTCTCACCCCGTTTTCAACTGTCGAGCTTCAAGCTTTCAAGACTTGGCCTGCCAGCCGATATTTAAATATTCAAGCCTCAAAGTTTGGCCTTTTTATGGACTATGACTCCGTCAGGTGCACAACAGGATTGCGGTCTATTTCCATTTCGCAGTTCTCTATTGACTAGATTTTACTTTGCGGAGAACCTGGCTCTTTGCTCTTGCAGTGAGGTCGCCATTGGCTCCAAGTACACATCATACGATGTCAGGCCGACGAGCATTAAGGAGCTCTGATAACCCGCACACACCACGATTTGTATAAAGGTAAAGGACTTATGGCGCATCTCTGAAAGGACTGGGCGTGCGCTGAACAGAAACCCAACCCGAACTTTATTTTGTGTTGGTTAAGATATCGTTTATTGCAACTTGGCTGAGGCATCGTGATATTCACGTGCACATGACGCGACGCGCAACGCGTCTGTCTACACCGCCATCATCATACTGGGAAGGGAATGTGTCCCGCCATAAATTCCTCTCAAGATGTCTCACAGCTGATGATAGGAAAGACGGAGGTGTCAAGAATAGTGATTTCCCGAGGGTGGAGGATAGTCCTTCCACTTTCCTCATCCAGAAGCATTTCAACAAAATCCCGGAGGAGGTGCTTCTGTAACAAAATTGCGCTCACGGAAGAAGAGAGCCCCAGGACTTGCCTCGTTGTTATTTTAGGCTTTATGTTCCAAAAAAATGTTGAGTTTTGTGAGACCATAGCCTTCTCTGACTAAAACCTTTTTAAAGCGAGGAAAAAATAAAACAGCAGAGAATGATTCATTATCTGACACGATGTACCGATAAGCCACAAAAGAGTAGTCTCTGCTATGCGTCCATAGAGGTACCGCGCGGGATGTTGAGGAATGGAACGCTAGGCTCCCGGCCCTGCATCATCATCGTATCCAAATCGTATACCAGAATAGTTTTCGAGCTGTATACAATCAATTGATTGGCGGGAAGTAGTTGGATGTCGGTATATAGGAACACGGCATTCAGGTATCACCAACCACCAATTGGCGAAATACATACCGCACGGACACCAGGATACACTACTGTGTTGCAATGCTTCAAGGGCGTAGACAACCTCTAGTCGAAGATTTCGACGTATCGAGCTCCTATGCATCGGGCGAACAAATTACTGTACAGATTATTATATCTGGCAGAAGTGAGCTCTGTGACCGTAAAGATTTGCTTGCAAATGTGCTGCAGAGCTATGTCCGAAATCATGATTTCACGAGATGTGGGTATTATACTTTGTCCTGGATTGAAAATCTGTTTAAGAGTCAATAACTCGCTGGTGAAAATAGACTGACTCACCGTAGTTTGGAAATAGATAACAAGGCTGAATGATAATGTGGGGGCCATAACCATATCAACGAATATGTCATTAATAGTTCTTCGGGATCATCGCGAACCCGGGTCAGCCGTTTACCAGTAATTTCATCCCGATGAAGGTCATAGCAAACCACTACCCATGACTGTAAGAAGCCAACGCCCGCCTGGAACAAGATCAAAGGGCAGTTGGGGGTATCTTAAGATTCTGCTCTCGAAGAGACCGTTCTAATCCCCATGCCCGATCAGCACTCTTTCGATTCAAGACCCACTTCTCCGGTTCATAGTACGAATATGACGGCAACGGTTCTTTGATAGTGGTCCTGAAGGACTTCTCTGCGAAATATTGCCGAGACTGAGATTCCCACACAGTTCTTAGCTTTGAGATTCCTTTCAAGCGTCTGCATATCTACAGTATTGCTCATTAGTCCGACGCGGTAAGGAAAACGACAGAACTCACTTGATGGAAGGTGAGCTGGCCATGCCAGTCTATATTCTTCAATAATTCAGTTAAAACTTTTAATGGCAACGAAGCGAAGTGATATTGTGTTGGCTAAGCCATTTTGACCTGAATAAATTCCTAGTTTTGAGTGGACGAGAGAGCTTACAGTTTCTATCCAGTTATTCAGAAGCAATAAGGACAGAAGAATTCGAAGAAAGGCTTCAAGGAAACCAACAAGTTGTAAATCTGTACGTTGACATCGCTCAAGTACGTTTAATGTGTGACCGACCATTTTTGAAAACGTGAACCCAGAGCTAACCAGATTATGATGTCATGCTTGTAAATACTGACGATGTTTTCGAAAAATGCATGGCAGATATCGCACATAGTGTCCTAACTGCGTATAATACCATATTTATTATCATCCTCTCCTGGTGCGCTGCGACTTGCAATTGAATATATATTGAACCGTTAGGCTTTGCCAATTTACTCTCATGTATCTTCGAACGTTGGACTTCTTGCTCTCTCTGCAAATATTGGAGTCCAACATAGCTTGTAGACTATATCCTTGAAGATTTGTATACTATATGTACAAGAGGAGTGATTCTTTCCCGAGGGTACTGAAGTATTAGGCACGGCTGATGGAGGTATCAAGAAGGAACTATCTTTCCATCCGCATAAAACCAAGGAGCATTACTCTTAGTAAGGAAAACATATAACCTTCAATCTCTTCATATATGTAGCCACTACCTTGTGTGCTGTCCCTTTCGGCATCAGACATGGTATACAGGGAATCATCTGTATTAGAATTGTATGACCGCTACAAGGGCAGACCGCCATAAGCTGTGTCTGTGTAGATGTAAACCACGACTCCCTGAAAGATGTACTTCGAGCCAAAGAATTATCTCTTTCAGAGGTGTTCGCGGAGTAGAAAAATTGAAGCAACTGAAGATGATAGAGCCGATAGAACGGATGTGTGGACAGCTGCTGATAAGCGAAAAGGTATCCTGTGGTACCCTCGGCAATGTAGTTAAATTAGGAAGCATTAAGGATTGGGCATTGAGGATGTGGACAGCCTTAGGCTTAGAAACCTTCAATATTATATATAATTATAGAAATTTTAGTTAGGTGAGGTTGGCAATGGCATTAGCCATCTCTGCAGCACTCGTCGTGTATAAGTGGTGTGAGGCGGCGGTATTCCAGGAGGCCCGCAAAAGAGGAAGAACGTTTCTGGGATCCCCGCAGCTAGCGATAGCCTCCGCCGCTCGCGCCTAGAGATGGAGAAGTTGGTCAAGGCTTGTAGCGGTGGGTTGCTCAATTGTTACATACTTGCTGGAAACTGTGCTCGAGGCAGCGATGCCGAATAAGAGTGAAAAGTCAAGCTTCATCTTTATGCGGCATAAATCTCGTTGATCCTATTGTTTTTAAGAGACCTACGCGCTTCGACCATTAAATTATCAAGTTGACATCTGCGGCAGAAGGCATGGGGTCCTTTCTGCCGAGAGTATAAGAGACTGACGTAAAAGTCAGGCGGGAGGGCTGAACGTCGCACAAAAGGCGTTCGCATACTGCGAAATTCTCCAAGGGTGCGACTGCATGCTAGCGAACTGTCAAAAATGACACATACCAAGGCTATCCTGTGCTTTAAAAATACTTGTGGCAGCGAATGAGTTGATCCAGAGCGATGTAAGCATTCGTGAGAGGCGGAAGTGATTGACAAGTTGAGCCTCGCGCGCGAAGCATGGAAGACTCAGATGCAACTCTAGCCTATGGACAGTTAGAAATAGTATAGGCTTAAAAGGACTTCTGGTCAGAAAATTGGTAGCCACATTTGGCTAACAATGAGTCCTTTCCGTGAAGGTTACTGATCCAGCATGGGTCTTGTTTACTTGGCATAGCGCAGAATGGGGAAGACGCATGAACACGTCCATGCCGTCGCATTTCATGCGCAGAGACCGGATAGATGTCACACTAGAGCTCCTCAAATAGAGGTCCTGACTGCCACTGAAAGCAGAATATAACTCTCACTGAAGTGGGAGTTTCCAGACCAACAATTGCTAGAATTTCGAATCCCGTTCGAATGCACAATGAGGTATAACGTAAGGCTCCTGTACGAGAGTGTCGATCTAGTATGTGGCGCAATACGATGGGTATATACGCGAACACAAATTCTATTGATCTTATGCTGTTGAGCACCTAGGACGATTTGTTGAAAAACTAACTCACACTATCTCCTGCCTTTTCCTTTCTTTACCAATGTAAATCCATCTTCATCAACTTCTGGTTCGTCTCGTGTTTGCGTTTGAGGCGCGGATGGAACCAGCTGGGGAACTTCGTCTTCATCCTCATCCATGTCGCCGCTATCCTCGTCCTCCCAATCGTCCTCATCGTCTTCCTGCGCCGGCTGTGCTTCCACCTTCTTTCCCTTCAAATTTTGTGCTACCTGTTCGAACTTCGTGACACTATCTGCATTTCCCACTCGCGTTTCATCCCACATCCGCACAATATCTTGGGCAACACTTTCCGAACTCCCATCCTCGATGGTCACTTCGTATTCATCAGCCATAACCTGAAGAAGAAGTTCTTCGATGTATTGATCGTCTGGTGTCTGGGGCTGTTCCTCAAATGTGTCGACAATGACAGATGCAAGCCAGGTGCGCTTTTCTGCTGCACCTGGTCCACCCCAATTCTCCTGAACCGCGATACGGAGCGTAGACCATACAGCTAAGCGCGCAATTACTCCTCGAGCAAAAAGAACAGAAGAGGGAGGCGGGGCAGTAGATGTGCTCATAGTTAGTGGTCGAAAAATAAATCTATCGTGGAAAGTTGCAATTGATAAGATGAGATAAGATGAGATTAGTCAGCCAAAAAATGTTGAGCTCAACCAGCCTCAACCTCTCATGCTTAGTGCCGTCGCAGCCCGGAAGGCTGCTCAAGCAGCCAAACAGATTTCGACTGCTCAGGAGCAAGATCCCATAGTATCACACACCCCTCCCTCCCAAACGGTATCTTCGCATTCAAAGCCATCTTCAAAACGAAAGTCTTCTAGCCAGAATCCAAATCCGCCCAAAAGGAAGAAAGATAAACGTACATCCGTAAAGACTGCTAGAAATTTTGTTGAAGAAGATTCTTTCAGAAAGCAGGACGATCTTATTGTAATCGACTCAGACGAAGACCTGTCGGACGACCTTGCGACACCAGATCCAACGACAAGCAAGGGAAAATGGTCGCCAAGTATCCTTCCAAACGACTCTTCAGCTTCGGACTCCGATGATTTAGAAGGTGCCATCCCCCTTCCTACAAACACACTGCAGAGTACCCCAGATATTCTGTCGACCTTCCATCCGACCCCTGGTCAGAATACATTCTTCATCGACTCTACGGAGGTTTCGGCTCTGCAGACTGAAAGTAATCAGTCCCAGCATGCGACGTTGGTTGTACTTCACCCGGAGGAGACTCTATGCCTCCTGGGTGCGTACACATTCTCCGTCCTTCAAGGGTCCATAATGCTTTCCGGAGTGACAATAACCTCCTCCACGAAAACTTATCGAGTCTTCGCTCCTCGATCAGCTCCCCTTCCCGTCATTGAGGGCGTAGATGACACAGGTGCGATCCCATGTATTCGTCAACTGCCACAGACAATACACTCCGTCATATCCACTCCTGTCGCCTTGGTGCTTCTTCAGGAGCTACATTCGCATGTTGAAGGTTTAGGTGATATTTGTCGCACATTTGATGGCGTCTTTGAGCCTTCAAGGTTGCAAAAGTCTGTCACGAGGTCACTTCAACTCTCTGGGGTATACGTGGTAAATACTTTGGGTTCATAGTTGTTTCACTTGGTGCTGAAAGACAGACAGATTGTATCTCAGACGAAGGACATTCAGGCTTTCGAAACACCTGTCTCATGGCAACGAGCATTGTCAACCAAATCCTCCAGCGACTGTATATCCGTACATCTCGTAAAGGGCTCCAAGAAATCTGGGAAGAGCACGTTCGCCAGAACACTTGTCAACTCATTACTTAATCGGTAAGTTCTAGTTGTAATTTCGCTGTGTTGTGGAAGTGAACATATTGCTAGATATAAGAAAGTCGCATATCTGGAGTGTGATCTAGGTCAATCTGAGTTCACTCCTGGTGGAATGGTCGCCCTGAACGTCTTATCTGAGCAACTGTTTGGCAAGTTCCTACATCTTTGATGACCATGACAACTCGTAATTGTTACTCATAGGCCCACCGTTTACGCATCCAACTTTACCATATACCGCCCATTACATAGGTGCAACAACACCCCGGGCCTCGCCATCGGGCTACCTGGCAGCCATTCAAGCAATTCTCGAAACTTACCGTTTAGATATTCAGACGCCAGTCGTGTCATGGCAGACTTCTAACGAGGATACCCGAATCTCAGATTTTATCCCGTTAGTTGTAAACACGATGGGTTGGAACAAGGGTCTTGGCGCCGATCTCAATCTCAAAATTCAGGATATGACCGAACCTACAGACATCTATGAAATAGAAACGCCCTTTGACCCAGCCTGGCCAACACCTCCACCGCACGATACATATTTCGCATCGACGTCTCATCCCGCAAACCTTCACCTTCTTAAAGCTGCCCCGACATCTGCTATTTCCACCAATTATTCTGCAGCAGACCATCGTTCACTCTCCATAATGTCATATTTCCACGCAGTCTTTCCAGACGTCCTTCCACCTACAGATGAGCTATCTCAAACGACGGCCATGGCATGGCACATCTCCCTTCCTCTATGTGCACAACTGCCATTTGAAGTTGATTGCGCCCAAGCGTTTGATAAGGTCATCCTGTCCGGGCCTGGAACGGAGGATGTCGTCCCTTCCGAGATAGTGCGCGTTCTAAACGGAGCTCTTGTCGCTCTGGTGTCATGCACACCTGGGACGCTTGATTTGGAGCTCGGCACTGAAAACACATTGACTCCCATCCCGTACACGCAGGGATTCGCGATACCTTCACCCGTCTCGTCTCGGTGCCTTGGGCTTGCTCTTGTTCGCTCAGCATCTGTACCTGACACAAACGTGTACTTGCATGTCCTCACTCCACTTCCTCCTAAGGCACTCGCTGAGGGGCGAGTGGTTGTGAAGGGCGAACTGGAGCTTCCTATCTGGGGAATGTTGGACCACACGTGTGATGGCGACCAGGTGGCGGGTGTGGAACCCGGTAAGGTGCCTTATTTGCAGTGGGGTAAAGGCGAGGGTGCTGGAGGCGAGAGGCGGAGGATACGGCGAAATCTTATGCGTAGAGGACAGATGTAGCGCGCTTGCTTCAAATAAACACGCTATCTAGCATTAACAGAAAGAAGTCCATGTTCTGATATCGAGTTTATAAATACAACTGGCGCGAAAATTAATAGAAGACGAGAGTCGAGATGCTAGTGTAAGTCTATCCTCATTTCGCAAGGCGTCCGTGGTCCGCTGAACCCGAATTTAGAAGCGATTCAAGCTGCAGAAGTTGGAATAAGAATGCGCCTTCACGAATGCAAGAGTGTAGAATATTGACCTGCTCAAGCACTTCAGAGCCACCTGCACTAGGAGCGTCCTTGGCATCCTCTAACGTCACAGAATCTGATCCTTCGGTATGCGACTCCTGCGAAATGAGGGACATTTTACTGAAGAAGCGTGGAACGAAAACCCACCGGTTTTGTATTCGACGAGGGATTTGACTTCTTTCCAGACGAGAATGGGATATCGTCTCTCGGTACAATGTCGATCAAAAAGTCAAATTGATCAGATTTGCTCAAAGCTTTCGCGATGTCGGAGCGAGAGAGTGTGCGACGTTTGTTGGCATCTGCGACAATGTAGGCTCTTGCTGTGATCTCAGAAATAAATACTGCGAAGTGAAAAGGATCAGAACGGCGAGAATCACGGAATGAGAAAGGCCGATTCCCAACCTACTTTCGCAAGCCTTGCAGAAGAGGATTGGTGCTGCGACCACGCAGTTTGCGCTGTTTAGACGCGTGAATACGATCTAAACGGCTAATGCATACCGTCTGCTGCAATCATCTGCCACATATACGTTAGGGTTCAAGTAAAGCAGTCGCGCTAGATGTTCTCACTTTAACGTCAGGATCGCTTTTCATGACTTTCTTTATCCGGGCCAGAGGGAGGGGCGGGTGGCGATAGTCTGGGGTCTCTTGCTCGGCAACGTCAATTTGTCGCTGCCAGAATGACCGCAAAAATTCGTTGAGGGGTTCGCCTGGCTGAACATACGGCTGCGTTGACATTTCGAATGATTAGAGGGAGTGGTCTGATTGGTTGTGGTTCAGGATTATGGAACCCTAACCCAATCTCATATTCAAGTATCCACTACACTGTCAATCTACTACTAGTACAACCTAAAAGTATCGTGATTTAGTGATATTCCACCCCTCTTTAACTAACACTCCCATTCGCTTCAAACCAGGAAAGAAAGTTTCTGATGGTTCAGTTTCGGTGTGCATGTTAAAATGAACTTGTGCAATGTGAGTAGCAGGCGTCGTTTCCTTTTTGCGCTGCTCCAGCATATCCAGATGCAGATCGAATGCACCAAACTCGTTCCTGTCATTGAATGTGATTGCGCATCGAAGTTTCTTCAGCCTGGGTGCGAATTGCCCGCTCGCCATCTTTTGTAGGATCGATGACGAAAACATTGTCCCCGCTCCAAGCTCCAGCTCTGTGAGGTAGGGTGACTTCAACAGGATGCGTTCAATTTCGCTGGAAGACAAGAAAGAATCCTCAATTCGAAGGGTCTCAAGAAGCCCGGAGCGCAGGATGGTTGGCGTCCAACCTGAGTCCCAAGCGCGTGCTGTAGCTTGGACTGTAGAGACGATGCAACGTCGAAGGTTGGGGAGAATGATGGATTGGACGTCCTTGCAGTTGGTAAAGGATGTTAGGGTAAGTTCGAGGGTGTGCATGTGGGCAAGTTCGGGAGGATGGGATGAGTCGCCAGCGGGAAGGGAGAGGACATCAATTCCTTCAGAAATAGCAATGTGATTACTAACTGCAAAGGACCCCTCCACTAGACATGGTGTGAGAGTGAGGAGGCTCAACAACTGCGTTGGCGCCAAAAAGGTAGTGGGAACAACGAGTCGTGTCAGCTGGGATAAGGGAAGTTTGGCCATCCAAGACCGTGACGATTTCTCCAGGGGTGTGTTCCCTGTGTACAAAAACTCGCGAAGATTGGGGCTGGAGAGGATACTCGAACCCTCATTCAAATCGCATTCCGTATGAGTGAACTCCAAAGTATGAAGGGATGGCAAACTTCCGGCGGGAAGGGTCAATAGTGCACATGCCGCATGCCCACTTTCTTTGATGCTGAGTGCTGTTACGCGCGCAAGGTCTGGCAAAAATGGATTGAGGACTCCTCCCACAAGCTCTATATCGTGACGAAAGGTCAAGGAGAGCGGGGCAAGCCCAGACAGTTGTCGAAGGTGTTGAGATTTTTGAATAAAATCTGGGTAGGGGATAGCACCCGGAGTACGTCCACGAGTATGCTCTGAATGGTCAATGTGAATTCGGTTCCATAATTCGGGCGTTGCAAGTGAAATTTGTCTCCATTTTGAGCATACCTTCCCAAGAATATACTGCTGCTTGGTGGGTTTATCGACCGGGCTAACGCTGGTATCGGAACAGCATAAAACGAAAATGAAGGATAGAATTTCGTTGGCTATCCTGCGCATAGGAGCGTTGGCCGTACTGTAGATGTCGATTTCGGCGATCTTGGTGTGACGACGAAGGTGAAGGTCATTTAGTATAAGCTGAACACGCGCGATTTCGGCATCCAAAGAACCCAACTCATTCTGAGCCTTTTCGAGGAAAATTCGGACTGCAGCACAGGTTGACTCTGAAAGAGCGCTATTGTTTTGGACAGCTTCCAGAACGGCGGCTTCTTCTTGAGCGGAGCTTTGTGTCGCAGAATCGTTATTCCCTACGGCTTCGAGGCTGGGTGATAAGATGTGAGACATAATAGCAGGAGAAAAGAAATTGGCAAGGTTTGACGTACCTGTCGCTATACATACAGTTACTGATATGCCCCGCATTTACATTCCACCTGCATCACGGCAGAGGGAACGAGCCAACAATGACCCCTGTCATCTGGCTTTTCAACTTGAAGGCAGTTGGTGACAAGCTTCCATTGCTGTGGCCCAGCGCCAATTGGACAGCGAACATGCTAGAGCTTGGGGGGCATGCCGAAAGCAGTTTTAGGACCTCCAGGTTGCATGTAGTGAAAACAATGTATGTACTTACGTAGATACCCTTAACCCTCCGTATGTACCTTAGATGTTCCTGACAAGTATTAGTGACGTCGTGACTTGTTGGGAATACATCGATTTCTCCTTGCACTGGGATTGCATTGTTACACAACTCAATCACTTCAAGAAACACATGAAGGACGTATAGGGGAGAAACGGCATGAGGACGCGACACGAGACAGGACACGGGGCCATCCAACCAAGTATGTAGTAACGTTAGAAAGGCAGAAGTACATATCTTCAGTATTTTGTACCTCAAGTTTCAGCCAGCGCGTCTATTGACTCCGAACCAATTCCCCAGCTGGTAGGAAATGGGCGAATGGCAACAACATAAGGAGTGAGCCGGCCTAGTGAGGTGTGAAAACAAATTCAAGGCGCATTGTCCTGGAGAATACAAGGTGCTTGCTATCAAGAACGCCATGGGATCTGAAAAGGACTATATGCGAGTCTGTGTCTACAAGATTCTGCTCTTGGAACGCTACTGAATGTGTCAAGCTTGGTACTTGTTCCATAGTTGATCCTAAATCTTGATAAGTTTTCGGGGTCCTGGAACTCCTTGACATGGCTTTTTATCTCTCCTCACTTTCTGTTCGCACCATCGCGCCCGATGCGCGGTGATATGTCGACTGGTAAATTATCCACTCAGGCTCATAATAATGCTCTGGCACAGCACGACGATGACGCATACTTTTCCCTTCATTGAGGTCACACCACTAAAGGTAGGACCCCATCATTCCCATAAACAAGACATGGGAACTGTACATAAAAATTCTGCAGGTTTACCCAAGACACTATAATCTGCTGATCACCTCGTCGTTATGTGGAGTATGGGATGTCAAAACGCGTACTTAACGCGTCGAAATGTGCATGCGCCCAGCGCCCACGCCACCCAATCGGGCAGATCAGGGCAGATCTCGCTAGATTTTGACATTTGGAGTCGGCTAACCTCTTGACCCTTATTTCTGCACCCGAAATTTACGCGGTTGGCTGAATTACCCTTGGCTTCGATATCATTGAAAGGAAGCTCAAAGTAAGCACTTGCACCGGCTTCAAGTTCGTTCATGATCCTTACTTCTTTGAGTATTTAACTTTCTGGCATCATTTCGACTCTGCGGTGTGCCTACTTGTGATTTTGAGTGAACATTGTGATGTGCATCCTCTTGTACATAGATGACCGAGTGGGTCCGGTTTCCACTGGTTTCCATGTGATGACCTGTCGCAACGACAGCCCTTCTGTTGGCGTTTTCGATCAACAAGCGCAGCTTCGAACGCAAGGAAACATTTTACGCTTGCGTTCCTATTTTCCATGATTACCGGATACATATCCAAAGCTACCGCATGGCGCGTAGGAGAACCCAAAAACCGGGGTGACACTTGGTCCTGGAAAACCCAACTCAATCCCTTCCTCTCTCCTTTCATCGTTTGGTTCTTGTCGTGGTTGGAAATCGCTCCAGCTTCTAGCAAGGCTCGCCTTCCCCCTCCCCCTCCCACTCCCTTCCCGCTGGCTCGCAAGGATGTCGTCTATGGTTGGATTGACGGTTGATAACACGTTGGGTGCAGTGTTTGTGGGATTTGCAGTCGCGTGTTGCTTGTATGGCGTCCTTGCATCACAAGTCTTCACGTATTTCTCTCGGTTCCCTGGGGATAGGCCACATCTTAAACTTACTGTAAGTTGCATTTCCTATATCCATGCTGCAGAGAAGACTAATAATGTTGTTAAGGTTGTTGCTATACTGTAAGAACTCAAACCGACATTTTCGACTATTCCTCCAAACCGACATTTTCTCTCAGACTCCTATCAACTGCCGACCAAAGCTTTATTGGTCATTTAGTGTATCATTACAGTATCACAGACTATGCAAACCCAGCAAGCTTGCTCGCTGCGACTGTCACATGGTGAGCGACGAAAACTTATGATATTAGTAGGCACCTGCTGATTTTTCTAAAGGTCTCTCATAGTACGTGCTAACAATTACCATGATGTTTCTTAGTGCTCATCTCTGGTTCAATTCAGCTACAATTGACAATCGGAGTAGGTCCCACCCCCCATATCATTCAATCTTGACTCTGACACGTCTTCATTCGTAGTCCATCGTCGGCACTATTGTCAAGGCGTATGTCCGCTCCTCTCATCGTTCCGCACTATTCTCACCCTCTTTCTATAGTTCTTTCGGCCTCCGAGTTTGGAGATGTAAGCATGATGAGAATGTTCGATGGATGCGAGCTCTCTGACGTCAACCCAAGTTAGCGGAAAGAACTATCTTATCACTGGCCTTATCGTGAGTTCTATCTCTTGAGTTGTGGATCTTTACTCACCTTGATACAAGATGCTATTGACATTCGGGCAACTGGGTATATTTAATCCTCTTATTCCTTGAGCCGTGCTCATATCCAATTCAACTACGTTCCAGCCATGGCTATCGGTGAGTTTTATTTTCCTTTGCTCTGTAATATCCTCGCTAATGATTTCAATAGTATTCACTGTCAGGGCATTTAGACTCCCAAGTGTCTTTGCAGTGTTTACATTGAAGGTGTGCTATCTTGCATATAATATCCTTGTATTTGCCTTCTAACGCTGCTCTTAGACCCTCGGGACAATTTCACTAGCCCTGGGAGTTGCAACAGATGTCATCACGGCTGCATCGCTCTGCTTTTTCTTGACCCGTCTGCGCACGGGACTCACCTCGTACGCTTTGACGGCTTGGTATTCTGTCCCTGTCTTCATTCTTCCTTCTTTCCAGGTCGGATTCAATTGTCAACAGTTTGATTTTGTACGCCATCAACACCGGCGCATTGACTGGTGCTTGCAGTTTGACAACCCTTTTACTTGTCAGTCATGAGCATCACATTCTGCTATATGCTTGACTGACTCGTTCGCTTCAAGTTCAACTTTGAGCCCGAAAACAGCCTGTACTTTATTGCGGTCTACTTTGTTGTCAGCAAGAGTTCGTCTTATTCCATTGCTTCATCCATGACAGTCGTCTTATATGGCACTTTTTGTAGTGTATGCTGTATCTTACATGGCAACGTAAGTTACCAAGCCTAGATAGCCCGATCTCACCTGCTGATACGTTCTGATCAGACTCAATACCCGTCGCACTATCCGTGGACGTGGGACTGATCGTCAAGGCGGCACCACTGGTTACACCAGTAAATCCAATGCCAAACCAGACAACAACACAAACCTCTTCCACCTTGGGACTCGGGTGCCTAGCATGGGCCCCGTGGACTTTGAGCCCTGGGACGATAAAGTAAAGATTTGTTGACCCTTCTCCCAAACCATGAATCATGACACTTATAGGATTTTGTCCTCGTAGGCCCCAGGATATCATGAATCGGATTTTCCTCTTAACACCTTCGCTCCATCGTCTGCAAAGTGAGTTACATTTTGTTACGGGTGTACCGAGGATGCTGATCACTTTATTGCAGAGCACGTACTCTCGTTTGACACCGCTTGAGTGTCACTGTATCAAGTTATCTTATTCATATGTATAAAAGTAGATCGAGCCTTCCAAATTTTTGCTCTTTATAAGAAAGACAAACTTCGCACTGCCGATGAGCTTGATCAATGTCATGTGGCTGCAATGATATTTGATGCAGTTGTAGTGCTTCAAGGGTTTTTCGCTGCACACCACTGCTCAAGTGCTGAGACTACTGCTGTTCAAAGGAACGCACCAACAAAGGAGTCGATAACGTGGGTTGTGTAAAACGCGCGTCATGCCCCACGAGATGACGTCACGACCTGTATATAAGACAGCAAGAATTTGGATGGATAACCCACCACTGCATAATCCACCACTGCATAATGAGACTTTCTCTCTTCCTCCTAGGCCTCGGCCTGACTGCCACAGCTCAGGCTTCCTCTTGGTTTGGTTCCTCAGAAACACCCGCGCCCTATATTTCATGGTCTGCAGCTGATCTTACCACCTGGCTTCAAGCCCACAACGTGCCCATTCCTTCGAAAACCCCCACTCAAGCAGAACTCGAGAAACTCGTTCAGGAGAACTGGGATCGCGTGTCGACCTGGTCGTATGATAAGTACAACGCAGCTCAACAATATTTCGCAGATGTCCAACAGACATCGTTCGATACCTGGGACGAGTCTCAGCTGCGCGAGTTCCTCCTTAAGCAGGGGATCGTCGCGCCGAAAGGGAAAAAGGAGCAGCTTGTGCATCTTTGCAAGTCTCAGTACCGAGCATACACCAATGCGGCTTCGAGCTTTGCTGATTATGCCAGCACGGCTGTGCATGGCGATTCAAAGCAACAAGCCACTCGGAGCCTGTCTAGTTTCGCAACACATGCCACTGACATCGCCAGCCACCACCTCGACGACACGAAGGATTATATCTACTCTACTTGGGATGACAATAAGCTCAGGAGTTATCTCGAGTCCCACGGTATCGATCTTGAGGATGAGGCGAAAAGTCGTAACCATTTACTCGACCTCATGCGCGACACGTACGCTAAGGTTGCCGATCCAGTATATGAAGCCTTTAGCGATTCATATCTTGTACGTTTACCTGCTTAATTCGATCAATCACCTATATTCTTACGCATTTGTACCGTAGCACAACTGGCTCGTGTCTCACAACGTTATTAGCCCTACTCCCCCGGCGCCTCACACGCGAGAATATCTTCTGAGCAAAATGCAGAAGTATTACTATGACGTCAATGATTCAGTTTACAGCACCTGGTCGAATTCGCAGCTGAAGGCATGGCTTGTTGAACACGACGTTATCAAGAGCAATGCTCAGCTAAAGAGAGAGAAGCTCGTTAAGCTCGTTCAGTACGAATCTTTGTATGCGTCTTTTTTCTGGTAGCCTGACGTTCGTATAGAGATAATTACCTCTCGGCAAAGTCGACCGTAGCTAGTGCATGGTCGGACAGCCAGCTTCGCGACTACCTTGTGGAGAACGGATATATCGATGATCGCAGCGCTGCGAAAATCAAGCGTGATGAACTTGTCAAAATGTTTACAGACAAGTGCGTATTTTCCGCTTAGCGATGTTTATATTTGCTCAGACCATTATCCATCACCCTAGATATAATGTTGCGATCACCCCTAGCTACCTCACCTGGCCTGACGCTCGCCTACGTGCCTATCTCCGTCAACACAACCTACCTGAAGAGAAGCTCCCTGGTGCACGCCCGGGACTTCTTCAGGAGACGCGTATCCGCTGGGTAGAGACGAAGACCACCGCCGACGCCATATGGGATAGAGTTCGCGAGATTGTGGGAGGCGTTGAAGGTGGTATCGAAGGCCGGCTTGGGAACATCTGGAATGTATTGAAGAATTATGCTCATACCGGCGAGTGTAGCGGAAAAGAGTGCGACTGTGTTGGCAAGGACTGCAAGTGTTCTGTCGGGGAGTGTGTTTGTGCTGGAAAGGATTGCGATTGTTTTGGTGCGAAGTGCGTTCATGCGAAACGCGCGGTGAAGGAGAACGTTGAGAGAGGCAAGAAGTATGCGGGGGAGACGTTTGAAAGTGCTAAGGATGAAGAGGGAAGGAAATACACGGAGGCGGAGAAGGAGTATGAAGGGGCGAAAGAGAGGGCGTATTCAAAAGGACAGGAAACGAAGGAGGGTGTCGGAGAGAAGATCAAGAGCGCAGCGGAGAAGCTCAAGGGTGGCGGAGAAAAGGTTAAGACGGAGCTTTGAGAGACGGCTTATGGTCGGCGGAGAGCTTTCGACACGACAGGGTTCTCGCGCAGACTGGAAGCATAAAACATGTGTATGATATTGGCTATTCGTGTAATTCCTTGTATTTTAGTTGTAATGCGTTCATGAGCATTTGCTGTCTTGACTAGTGACATTGTGAAGGATCTTCCACTGCTATAAATGAGAAAATTTTTGAACTACGAGTTGCTTTACGCGACCCATCAGAGTAATCTGAGTGCTTAAGGATTGCATTCTGGCTTGTCGAGTAAAATAATTTTTATAGTTTTCGGGAGAGTATTTATTTGCTCAGTCGCGTCGCGTGTGTGACGCTGGTGACGCGACGCGACTGCGACTGCACAGCCATAATGATGTAGCGACATCTCCAGCATCACCGCCACGAACGAGATCGAAGACGGCCCGCCTGCTCCATCAAATCAATCTTTTGGCTTTGTTTCGCTTACTCTCTCCACTCGACTCTTTATCTACGCGCAAATACATTGTATCCCGTGCGTGTTAATAGGTAAGTTTGTGATCACTTGTCGATTTCGGCTTTATTAACGACGGGCGACGACGGGCACCTTCAGAATTATAAAACATGGTCAGCTGGCTGCCGACGACTCCCTTTTTTGTATACTTCGTCCACGGTCTACGTTTGTATCATACCATCGTCTTGGTCTGCCTTGTATCTTATTCTGCATCAGCATACTGGACTCTTCACTTGGATTCTTTATTTTCATCATCGATTTGTATCTCGCCTGAACTCATGAACTTCAATTAAATCCATACCTTATTATACCTGTTATATGTTTCAATGATATGTAGACTCGGATAGTCTTGTTCTTTATACTGTCTTGATTTGTGTATGTTACTGTTCATGCAACGAAATGGCTTGTAGGAAATGTGATTTATTCAATATGAATGTTGTCACTCATATATATGCATGCCCGGAACTCAAGCCATGACTCCGGCATGCCAGCGGTCACAGAACAAGTTGAACATCAAAGTAAAGTAATTCTTCTTCACACTGGAATTTGAAAAGGTATCACCACATTATCGAACCCTTGAACAGCATTTGTTGTTTGAATTCCCTTTACTAGCCAGAGCTTGCTACAAGATAGAAGATCCGATATAGTGACTCCGAGAAGGGGCGTGCACATCCATTCAAGAAACACCCTCACCTGAGGTGGATGGCCTCTTATAAGATCCATAGCGCTTCTTGCAGGAGGGTGAGTCGCCTCTGAAAATCATGAAATTCGCGCATACTGTTACTATCGGCTTCATTTCTCTTTGCGGCACGACGAAAGTTTTGGGATGGGGACCGAGTGGCCATCAAGCTGTAGGGTATGTTTCCTGTATTTCTGTCTCCAGGTATTCCTCTGGGACCTATCTTTGATGCTTGAGCACAGATATGTCGCGATGGAAGTCAGTATAAACTACTTGTGCGGGATCCTCTTTAGTTCAAATATCGTCCAGTTCCTCACCCCAAAAGCCCTGTCGTCTGTCAAGCAACTACTAGGGCCAACCTACTCGTACTCGCTTGGCCCTGCCTCAACGGTGAATAATTTGTATGCCATATCAACTGACCTGAGAGCGTCGACATCCTTTGCTAGTGGGCCGATGAAATCAAGGCGCTTCATGGCGCTCCCTATGCATGGTAAGCAGCTGGACGCTTTGCTTATTATTCCTTCGATTACAAATTCTCATTCAGGGCCTCAGAACTGCACTTCGTCAATGCAGAAGGTATGTCATGGTTGAAATTCTTTACATTAATTTCTGTAAATTGACCAGCTCACTAACCAGATTCGCTTCCTACTTCTTGTTCAGTAGTGATGGAACGTGATTGCTCCAATGGAAGGTGCATCAGTGAGTTGGGATCTCATCCTTTGCCAATGACTATTGTCAAGTAAGTTTTTTCAGTCACTGCTATCGCGAATTACACAGACCGCGTTTTGGACAAATCACTCAACGACATGCAACACCAAGAGGCGCTGAAATTTTTGGGTCTGTTTGCATAATCATTTCACTTTCCGTTATTTATACACTCTTCTTCAACTGTAGCCCACGTCAGTCGGCGTTCCATCTTACTATTAGGGGATGCTGATCTAAAGAATGGATCAAGTTCTGCGGTGATATCGGACAACCCCTCCACACTGAGCACACCGCTCTTGGTGGAAATAAGATCTCTGTCAAATGTAACGGGAAAACAGTGAACCTCCATGCAGTAAGCACATTGGCTTTTATTTTTTGACACTATTTTCTCAACGTTTTGTAGCTCTGGGGTAAGGATATGATAGCAAAAACATTCCTGTTACTCTGTTTTCATGTTTTCGGCATCTCAGATTCTAGCCTTGTCGATAAACTTATGTCTACGAGGTACAACGACTCTGTTACCACATGGGCGCATACTCTCGCATCTCAGATCAAAGTATTAATGGTCTTATGACGATTACACAGGCCTTCCTGACGATACCACAGCATGGTAAATTTACAGAATCGACGGACGACTGGTTCTTGTGCTCTTCAACCTCGGGAGGGGAATTACTTGAGACCGGTCTTCATCTGGATATGCTGCAATGCGCTCTGATTTGGGCTAGAGAATCGAACGCTTATGATTGTGTCAGTACCTATAATATTTCAACGAGACAGATTGGCACTGACTGAGCTTAATTCTCTGCGTGTAGTCCTATGTTTTCAATTATGCCAATGGTACTGATCTGTGTGATACTTCATACTACGACAATGCCATCCCGATTGTATGTTGTTCGTTATTGATCTTTGTTTGAACTCTTTCAGGCTGACTTGGGCCGTTTCGTAGATTGAAATACAGGTAGCCAAACAAGGCTTCCGGCTTGGAAAATTGTTGAACCTGCTTTTTAACGACGAGAGTATTTGACAGTGACGAAGTCGCAGTAATGAGTGGGAGATGCACCTGGCGGCGTGGTTCCTTGCGACAGATCTGAGAGTCCAGTCGATCTTTTTCGATGCACAATGGCAGGTTTCCCTGTTGATTGTTGCGTTTCAATATTAGAGTTTGGAATTTCTGCATTTAAATAAAGTGGGAGAGTATTCATATTCTGGTTGAGACCGCGCTTTCCTACCATCCCATCCTTTCCAGCGACCACCCGTACACCTGACCGTACTTATCGGCGGCATTGCAAATTCTCTGGTTGCGATCCAGCTTTGAAATCTTAATGACGTCCTCTGCATCGAGGGTTGGGAGCTAATTTGTATGATCAGCACCTAAAATAAGGGCCTGGACACATGATCTCCTCACATTGACGTTTTCCCTCTGATGCTCTTCGGACTGGCTCTTTGGAATAGCGACTATATTGCGAGCGAGATGCCAGGCCAAAGTGATTTGGTTGGGGTTGACTTTGTATTTCGTCGCGAGTTCAACGAGGAGCGGGTCTTTGCGGACAGTATCATAACCTGCATGCGCATCAATAGAATTAATATTGCAATTTTCTTATCCTGGTGCGGCATCGTTCTTACCGCTCGGCGCGTATGCCTCGAGAACGATCCCTTTCTTATCACAGTATTCCCGCAGCCCTTCTTGAACAAGGTAGGGATGCAATCTACAAAAACATCACGTTCCCTTCCAAAGATAACGATATCAAAAGCTTACTCGACTTGATTCACAGCTGGCGTGACTGTGGCCGTCTTCGAAAGCTCTTGAAGACTGCACAAGTCAGGGGTTAGGAGGATTTATCCGGAACAAAGCGCACTGGCGTACGTCTGGACTGAAAAGTTGCTGACACCAATGGCCTTGACTTTACCGGTTCCCAGTAGCTTCTCGAGCTCTGCCCAGGATTCGTGGAAGGTGATGTCCTCTCTGACCTTCCAAGAACCATCGGGGTTTTTGGGCTCCGATCCTGGGACACCTTCAGATAGGCCAAATTGAGACGGCTTAGAGTCAGAAGAAGAACTGGTACATGCTGGAATGAGGCATCGCTTGTGGCCAGTGAATAAGGAACTTGAAAATAATCAGCTTGTCATTAGATCATCATTGGGTGGTGAGACGTGCCAGGTCAATGTATTTCACGCCGAGGGCTGTCAGGCTTTTCTCGAATGACGTCACGACATTGTCGTGGTTGGATGGACTATGTATCATACAAATTAAGCGGTGGTCGAAGTTTTGGGATGTGTAACAAACTCGAGTTTGCTTGTGATGAAGATCTGTTCGCGAGGAATGCCGGAGTCCTTAATCGCCTCTCCAACTGTTCCTTCTGTGTCTAAGCCACTATTAGAGAGAGGGTTTTGAAGTCGATCAACATATGATAAACGCACAGTAGCCTTGTGCAGTGTCGATATGACGATAGCCAGCCTAAGAGAATACGATCGGGTTAGCATTTCAATGACAGCGAATAGCAGACGTACTTACTTTAATTGCCGTTAGAAGCCATGCCTTTGCCTTAATGCGCGCTTCGTCAGTGTTGGGAGCCCATGCTCCATGGCCTATATGCGTAAACAAGACAAAGGGCAATCAGAATATGAATTCCTTGCATATGTAGTAGATCCTCACCTATGGCGGGTATAACGACTCCGTTGTTGAGCCTGATGGAAGGAACTGAGTTGGATGTAGACATGGTTGATTCTACTGAAGGATGAGAAAAACAACCCCAGAATATATATAAGCTCGGTTATAGAGACTTGATCCTATTTATATTTGGCACATGTGAGTAAACAGAAGATTTTCAGGGCTCCAAGGTCGGAGCATCTCTGGAGGATCTTCAGGCAACATGTTGAGAAGGTTCAATATCATTGTTTATATGTCAGATCGAATGTTCATGTTCAATTCTGGGAAAATCAGCATAGGAATAGGAGACATGAAGACAGCTCATTTCTGGATACAGAATTTCAAATCTTCTCTTCCCAAGACAACACCAATCGAGGGTAGAAGTAAGGATCTGAATGGCTCGACGATGACACTGAGAAGGGACCCACTGTTTGTTCCTGTTTTGACATTTCGTTTCTCTTGGTCGCCAAAAATTATTTGACGACACCGTCGATGTCAATGCTTCCACCTGCATTGTTAGATTTGTCTTTGCTTCGGATTTCAGGGAACTCTTGCTCTACGCGTATCGCTTTAGTAGCTCTTGCTCGTTCACGGCACGCATCAACCGCTAGGCATGTTCGTCAGGCGACACCTATCTCACAGCCAATACCAGTCAAGCCTGCATACAACTTAACTGGTGGAAGACCATGGGAGACTGATTCGAGGTCAGACTTTTGCTCCTCCTTTTACCCTTACTGATCTTCAGAAAGTGAGCGAAGGCCAGCGGCGTTGGAGACTTCAAGTCTCGCTGCAAGAACTGAACAGATAGTGCAAGATGCTAGTTTCGAGCTTCAGAGACGTGTAAAGGCATTAGAGGAATTAGCAAGTGCTGAGGTTCGCTTTAAATTTTGATTCTTCGGCGTGCGGCTAAAATGACGTTGCAGGAAGTTGCTCTCGAGCCTCCAAACTACACCGAGGAAGACTTGATGTTGCTTTACGAAGACCTACTAGCTCTTCCATCTGAATCACAGGAGACGCCTAAAATATCAATCGAAGAGTTTCAGCAACAGCAGATGGAGGAAGATATGATGGTCGTGTGCGCGGCTGAGGAACGAGCTATCATGGACGAATCCTTGGCTTCTTCGAGCACTCTGTCACAATCCCAGGCCTATAAACGACTTCTTTCATATGCCAGCGACGCAGTAACCCGTATAGAAGCTGCACGCGCTTCAATCAAGCTCTCTCCAAATGCCGAACCCTCTGTCGCCAAAAACGAATTCCTTCCTGTGGCAATCCTTTCCATTGAGGAATTCCGGTCTACATTACGACTCTCTGTAAGTTTAATACTTAGGTCATTGCAGCTTTTAAAAACTTTGAACTCTTCAGATCTACGCAGGCGATGCTCAGGCAGCAGACCTTACCTTAGACATCATGAAGGTACGCTACACATCCCGATACACTGTTTACTGAATTTATGACACTGGAAATAGCGGAGTGGTCTTCCGATACCAGAGGACATGGTCACAGCGTTACTCAAAGTTTATGCATCCGTTGGAAATGTTATAGGAACTGAGCGTGTTCTCGTCCGATATCTTGACGGTTCCCCTACTCCCCAACAACGACATTTCCATGTAAAATCCTACCTCGTATCTACTCCCATCGAAACAATCCCAACCTCGGCCTTGGAATTACTCCACTCTTACGAGGCGCAAGCGCTCCCTGCACCGATGCAAACATACACCTCTGCCATTACTTCCCTCTTTTCCTCAAACTCGTCCCTTGGTCGCGCTCATGCTTGGGATCTCTTCTCCCATATGCGTTATGTTGCACATGCCGACCCCGATGCTGCCCTATATGCTTTAATGATCCGTGCTTGCGCCTCCCCTATCAATATGCGTCCGTCTGAACCTGAAAGGGCGCTTGATTTGTGGACCGAAATGACTGTCGACCGACGAATACGTCCAACTGCCGGTGCTTACGATGCTGTCATTCTGGCATGTGCGCGCTCCGGAAAGACAACGTATGTTAACGAGGCGTTTAGACTAGCTAAGCAGATGTTGGATGCCCACCGTGATGCACGCGGAGAATCAGCGTTTAAGCCTTCTCGTAGAACGTATTGTGCGCTGCTGGAAGGCGCCAAGCGGATAGGTGACTTGCCGAGGGCAAGGTGGATTCTGGCACAGATGATTGGAGTACAGACCAGTCCGGAAGATAGTGTGAATGAGGAGGTCATGACCCATCTCTTCCACTCATATGCCTCGTATCGCCCACCTTTCCATAGGAACATTGTTAAATCTGCTGAGGCGACTCCTTCCGATAATTCAACTTCCAAGTCCATGGATATATCGCTCTCATCGTCACAGGATACGCCAGAAACCTCCAGTGTTCCAATGCCCGAGTCATCTGGGGCGACTTCCTTTACCCATATTCCCCCACAGAGTGGTACCGAAGTCATTCATGAAGTTCAGATCCTCTATGATCGTATACTACACGACTCCGGCGTCAAAGCTCTTCCTGACCCAACGGATGGTGGTTCCCTTCCCATGGCGAGGAAATTTGATAATGTGAAGGTTTCGCCACGTTTACTCAATTCGTATCTTTCTGTGTTCTACAAGCACGCATCTTTTGAAGACGCATGTGATATGTACCGCCAGGTGTTCGAGGAGTGTCAGATTTCACGCACGGGCCGCACGTATGTAGAGGCGCTCGAAAGATGTGCCATGGCGCGACGTGGTCATGAGCGGACAGTCGTGATGGAGTTTGCTGATGAGGTATGGGCGGAGTGGCTCAAGTTGGAAGAAGCTAGGGATGATAATGGGCGGCCTTTGAGTGGACGGACGATTGAAAAGGCACATATTGCGATGATACGTGTACTGGCTCTGTGCGTTTTCCCCTTTTATTCTTTTACGCTGTCGATGAACGGTCCTTTCAATTTAATGTGACATAGGACCAATAATACTGACAGGGCAATGCACCATCTACGTGCTTTTGCAGCCCATTATCCACCTTCTGACATTCGTACACCTGTGTCCAAACCTGCCATGCGTTCGACTCGTACTGTCCTTGTCGGCGAACGTCCCTTGGTCCGCATAACTTCTGGTGTTGAGGTTCCAGACGACCACGTACCTCCACTCATCATGTTTGATGATATCGAAATCTTACACCAGCGACTTGTTGCGAAACGTTCTACAGGGAATATCAAGTACGTCAAGTGGGTATGCAAGGCTTACGAAGGAGCGTTGAGAGCCCGCAAGGAAGGGGCCCTGAGGATAAAACCTGGAGTAGACGGGGTAGGGTCGATTGATCGTGTTGCAGCATCGTCAGAATGAGCGTTATGATGCTTGTATATTGCTTTCAACTATTCTAATCTAGTTCATACGGATAAATCTAATTAATATAATCACACCATTGTACGATATCCTCGCTCAATTACATTCATCAACTACTCCCTTCATACAGCTTCCTACTGACCCAAAGTTGAAACATTGAAATTCTAGAGTTGATTTGAAGATAGACCATCGTATCTTGGGCAGAGCTTATCCCAAGCCTCTAGATGAAGGCGAAGCCCAGTTAGAGGTGAGTCGGATACAGTGAAGTGGCTCCCTTACCAGGTGTCGGGTTTTGTAACTTTACATCATGGATATCCTCCGCAAAGACAATAGCTAGACCGCTGTCAATAAGCATGGTTAGTTGTCTATGAACGCATTTCTTAAGGTCAGGTTGTACATACAGTTCAAGATGCCAGTCAATGTGACTATGTAATATCAAAGGTCGGATTTGCCAAATGTCGTAAAATGGGGAGCACGTGTGACTCACCAGTGCAAGAACCAGGGACCCGAATTGTCCGTAACGAAGCGGATGGTAGCGTTACCATCTGCGAAACCAGTATTGACTGTATCACGACGGACTGGATTCTTCCAGTTGTAAGTATTGCTGTCTCCACTGCGAACTACGGAGAAAGAATGCTGTAGATGGAATTCGCGAGTCAAAGGAGAAGGAATTTCTTATCAATGCTTGACTCACACCGTGTAAGTGGAAGGGATGCTGACAGAAGAGAGTAAGCGCCACACAAGAGACTACACGGCAATTAGGACACTCACTGGTCCGCCGAGGTCATAGGAGTTACCAGGAATCGTCACTTCGATGACTTTGTTCGGAGGCAATTCATAGTAGCTTCCATGAGGTAGAAGATCCTGAGCTGTCTGGGCTCCGCTCAGAATTTGCAGGAGGGCCGGTACGGTAGGGGGAGTATAAGACACGTTGTTAATGAGGAATATGGGGGAAGGGACAGCGTTGAAATCGACGCTCATCTTGAGAAGTATATTAACATCTGCACCTCCAACGTATGGTTTCCCAGGGGCAGCAGGGTTAGACAACGCATGGAGATTGGACTCCTGCAGAGGATTGCTCGCTGTCGTGTTTGTAGTCGGGTCGCGATCTGGGGCACCGATATATCTGAAGATGGCAGAATTCATGCCACCATCGAAACCAGGTACGCCTCTAGCATTAGGGTTTGCACGAATCCAGTAATTACCACGTCGTTGATTTGCAGTGACCACCACGGAGTAACGCTGACCAGCGAAGATTTGGAGTTGATCGACCACGAGAGGGACCGTGTTCTCACCGTCGGCTTCGATGATGGTCATGTTGTGTTGATCGATTGAGAGAGTGTAATTGGGTTCACAGGACATAGCGATGATGCGAAAACGATAACGTACTCCTTGTTTTACATTGACGACGGAGAGGCTTGTGTTGGTGGGGGAGTCTACATAGCGCCCTTTGCCGTTGATTAGCGTCGAATAAGAATGGAGAGGTCCGTTCGTGGCGGAGGTTTTCGCTGAGGCATGGTACCTAATACTATACTGTGAGGATATGTATCTATATCGATGGAAGAAAGCTCGCCCACCAATCTGCAAGAGTAAGGATAGTTGATTCTGCACAGAACCCAATTGGTTGGCATTTTCAGTAACATGCAACATGTCACGTACCATCATCAACATCGTACAAATGCTTGTGCGGGTCATTAGGGTCATAAATGATAAATGGCCCACGCAAGCCGTCACAGTATTGAGTGGCTAAAACATAATAAACACAGAGCTTCAAGACAATAAATAATCGCGCGGCCAGGCTTACATAGATGTGAATGATACCAAAAAGTACCTGCCTGGTCGGAAGTAGAGAAATCATAAAGGAAAGATTCGTTGGTGGCTATGGGGCATTGTGTCACAAACGAGACTCCATCAGCCCAATTAGTCGTGTGTTGGTGAATTCCATGCCAGTGCTATAAGTATATTGATTATGCAGTCATCTTAAAACGAGTGCATTGAACTTACAACGCTAGTACTCTGTAGCATGGTATCATCCGTCAATCGGTCAATGACATTTATCTGGAATCTCTCTCCCTGCCATCGACGTGAATAAGGCACCCAACCTTAATACAAGGGACATACCTTGGTTCCAGTGATTGGAGTGCCAGGAAATGTACCACCAGCGAGGACGGTTCTTCGGACTGCTAGGTGAAAAGGAAGGCCAGATACATGTGGTGAAATAACGTACGAGCGAACAAAGCCGTCCGGACTGATAACCACATTCTCGATAGGCAAGCTTATACTTGTGGCGTGTGCATGCAGAAAGAGCGAAGAGGCAGCGATTCCCAGCAGCACTACCATGGTGCTGCAAATGGTGGCGAATTGGAGGCGAGATATGAAGCTAGTCAATGGATGTGCTGTGTTCGTTTTAATAGCCTCGAGACTGCATTGTGTTTTGAACAACTTGATGGACTGATGAAAATAATCTGTGAAGGGTGCAGGACATCTGAAACTGTGGGTCCGGTGGAAATGGAAGGGTCATTGACGGCGGAAACCAATTTGCGAAGACGAAGATAGACGGCGATGGCGGAGACCCCAGAAGATATATGTCAGCGTTTTGAGATAGCTAAATATATGTCTGTCAATATTCGGCGCCTCGGAGCCGAGTTGAAGCACCAGGTAAATCGATGGACATCCTGATAGTCATTGTTGAGTACTGATACTGACAATGTGTTAGAATGCTCCACCAACTATACACACCTTGCTGGTCGATGACGGCATCCGTCAGAAGTACCCCTTCGTAATACGCTGCCTTGGCGCCTAAGACTTCTTGATCATACTTCGGTATTTATCTTGTTGCATGCAGCAGGTGCCAGGCCAAAAGTCATAATTCCGCTAAGTATGTGGCGTGAGTAACAACGTTGGATGATGATCAATGAAGCCTCGAAGGAAGATGCGGGGATATCGGGCTTGGTTAGAACGCAGAATATCTCTATGATTAGTTCTGTAGAGACCTCGGAGTGGATGATGCCACAAATACGACAGTGTGAAGTCACGCTATAGGTGTTACACAACTTATCATACTTTTGAACTTCAAAGTAAGTTCATTCGAAAAGAATAAATCACAATTCCTACAAGCCATTTCGCTACATTGACGGTAACAAGATACACAAATCAAGATAATATAAGGAACAAGACTGAGGCCATCCGAGTCCAGATATGATTGATACACATAGTAGGTATAAGGTATGGATTTAATTGAGGTTTACAAGTTCAGGCGATACAAACCGATGATGAAAATAAAGATTCAGGTGAAGAGTCCAGTGTGCCGATGCAGAATAAAATACAAGGGAGACTAAAGCAATGATATGATACAAATGTAGACCGTAGACGGAGTATACAAAGAGGGAGTCGTTGGCAGCCAGCTGACCAGGTTCTATAATTCTGAAGATGGCCCGTCGGCAATAAAGCTGAAAACGACAAGTGATCACAAAATTACCTATTAATACGCACAGGATACAATATATCTTCACGTAGATAAAGAGTCGAGTCGAGAGAAGAAGCGGAAAAAGCTAAGGTTGGTTCAAGATGGATGCCGATACACGCGAGAAGTGTAAGACTGCGATGGACTGTGGTCGTTTCAGACGACGAATAGCGGGCAAGGATTCGCAAGGTCGTGTTGGCCATCGTTCAGCAGCTCGTGGTTTTGGTGATTGATAGGTACTAGAACAATACGAACCAGCTAGATCGCACAACCAACAAATGGTATACACAGACATACCAGTTCGATCCCAAACGCCGCTGTATCCGCAAGATCTCAAGCCCGCTCAACGCGCCAGTCACACATCATGCAGCGAACCCCGCAGGAGTAGTGACCGGCAAAAGAAAAGGGTTGCGCACCCCTTCCTTTTCGTCGGTCACCACCACTACGGAATCCACGAACCTACATGAGGCGACTGATGGCTCAACTGGCAACGCTGATGTAAACATCCTCGCATCTGGGTGCGCTGCCGAGCCTGGTGTCATACGAGCATAGTGGGCGTTGAGGAGTCCCTGTGATTCGGATACCGAAGATAGTGTTGAAGTGAAGAGTAAGCGGGTCCAGGTGTCTTGAGCTGCGAACGTGATTGTCACAGGTTGCGGGTCCCTGAGCGTGTTTGAGAAAGAAATCGCCAAGAGAAGAGGCGGAGATGAGAGGAGATAATCTAACGGAGACTAGAGAAAGAGAGAGACAGATCGAGAGAAGACAGATAAAAAGAAACAGATCGAGAAGAATGAAATCGAGAAAAGAGTCGAGACATGTCAATAAAGATTGCTTGGCGTGATTTTGAAGCCTTTACGGCTGCACGCCTAGTTGATGGAGCAGGTGGGCCCGTCTTCGACCTTGTTCGTGGCGGTGATGATACCGGCTCAGGAGTTTGTGGCGGCTATGAACGGGCAGCGCGATCCGCACGGAGACGAGCAAGCCGCTCGTTTTTGGCGGCGAGGTCTCGTGTGGATGCTTGACCACAGTGTGTGAGAGTAACCCTGCGGGGTGGATGAGATGGTCGTGGAGGGGACTGTGTGGGATTTGGAGAGGCGGGTGCAGGAGAAGGGCGTGGCGTTGTGATGTCACTGGCGTCGACGTCGATGTCGAATATATCGTACTTGAGCTGCAGGAGCGAGACAGGAATGGAGGGGATAGAGGGGGCCTTAGAGACGTGCGCGGGGTCAATAACAGGCGGCCATGCCAATCTCTCTTGGCTGGATGGCTTTGGCGACGCCATGCCTTGGTCCATACCCGCCCCTACAAAAGAAAAATATTCGCACAGACCAGAACGCCAAAGGTACAGGCGATCAGAAGGCGTTTCGTCCTCCTTTCTAGGCAACGAGGTGGGTCGGCGCGGTCTACGCGGGGATCGAACAGGCGAACCAGGATCACCCTGTGACGGGGAAGGAGTTTTCTTTGGAAAATAGATAACATTATGATCAGAGATGAATGAGGGCGGAAGGCAAGAATGCTGGAGATGTGGGAAACAAACCTTCATTTTTTTTGTAGCCATTGCTTGTGGCTGTGCAGTCGCGTCGCGTCACCCCGTCACGCACGCGACGCGACTGAGACATCTTCAGTGTCAAATACAAATGCACTCGCGAATAACAGGGGAATTAGAAAGGAATTCATTCGACAAGCTAGAATTTAACCCCTGAGATCAGAATGTTCAAAGCTGTAATGGGCCGCGTAAAAAGATCCTCATATGGCGAATTCGATAGCTGTAAGGCACGGCAGAAAAAAATTAGCTGTGTATAGCGCACCAGTGAACATTTCTGTAATTGTGGAATATAGTGCACCCAATATAGGCCGGGAAACAAGCCCCGGAGGCTTTGGGTAAGCGTCTGCGTGTTTACTTCCAGCACTTGGAGAGTGTGTAGTGGTCTTTGACCAAAGTAGGATCTCCGAGGACAGAACACTGATAGTCTATGTCAGAATCCTCAAAAATCACCCAAGATGAGCACGGTGAGCCAGCAATTCAGTACTACTAGTGTATGTACTCGCCTCATGTCTTCTCCTAACACGTTCTTCGAATCGTCATCAGTCAAGCCACACACTTGTCGCACCCATCGTAAGCCCACCGTCAACTTTATCTTAAGAAAACTGCCAGGTCACATGGTCCAGAGTCCCTGAAAACACAAAGTACAGTCACCCAGTTATCAAAGGGTCGAATGTCGAAGGCACGATTTGGGCTAAGCTAGTCAAGGTGATTAATTAACCTGCTTGACTCGGAGCTTCGAAGACAGATCAATGTAGATTGTTTGCGTTGAATTCAATTTAGCATCTAGATAGAAATGATGGCTCTTCGTATATCGCAAGCTTGGTGCAGAATGTGGATGACTGAAGATGATTGAGTGAACGTGGGAAACCTGTTTTGCCGAATCGAAGCCAACAAAGCCTGTTCCTTCAAACAAGTATTTCTGTAATGTACAGATTGACTTTTTTCTAGTCTGTTTTCACCACGCTCTCAGATCATATGAGCCATATGATCACCGTACATGTTGGGTTCGGCCATTTGACTTGGTCGGATTGCATTCTCGTCCACATCGACATGGGATCCCGTCGACCTGTGGGCCAGCATCGACTTCCTAATGGACGATATTAGGAGCCTATTTGTAGGTTCAGAATTCTAGCTCATTTCCAGAGGTCGTGATTGCAAATTGGATAAGGGTTCAAGCGTCAGCATAGGAACAGCATTCGAACGGTACGTTTGTGCGCTTTATATCGTTATCAAGGCTGAACGCGTTGCAGTATTTGGAGAATGTTGTATTGATAGCAGTGGAGGTGTTCTTCATGATATTTATGTCCAAGTCTTCGCTACATATATGTATGTCTTCACCGGCCTTCACAATGCACATGATCGAAATCGATAAAAGCATCGTTCCGTCCGGCTTCCGGCTATACCTTTCTGAAGGATCTTCAAATCCCCACAACGCATGTCGCCTCTCACAATCTAATCACCATGTCCGACTTCGATGTTGCCAAAGCCCGTGCCAACTTTCCGGCCCTGAGGGACGGATACATCTTCGGCGATAACGCTGGAGGTTCTCAAGTCACGCAAGGCGTTGCCGATCGGGTTTCTGATTACTTGCTCAACGCCAATGTCCAAGTTGGCGCTGACTACTCGGTCTCTGTCGAGAGCACCAGAAGATGTTTGGTAGAGGCCCCTGCTGAGGCGGCTAAGCTGTTCAACGCTCGATCCCCTGATGAAATCGTATTTGGACAAAGCTCGACGATGAACTTGGAGAACCTAGCGAGGGGCTTAGAGGGTGATATCAAGGCAGGAGATGAGTTTATTATCACTACGGAGCATGAAGGTTTGTTCTTAATCATTCGAATGTATGTTTGGCGTCGGTTGACATAACTACTAAAGCCAACGCTGGTCCCTGGAAAAAACTGGCTGCTCGTACTGGCGCGGTGATCAAAGTGTGGAAGTCGAGCCCGACCGTCGCAGACAACCCGTACTCTCTTAAACTGAAGATCGAGGAACTCCTTCCCCTTGTCACTTCTAAGACGCGCATCGTGGCGTTTACGGCGACTTCTAACATTCTTGGTTCAATTGTCCCAGTCAAAGAAGTCACTGCTGCTCTTCGTGAGGACGCTAAGGCAAAGGGAGCTGCGAAAATTGAAGTTTCAATTGATTGCGTGGCGTATGCGCCCCATCGTTTGATCGATGTTCAAGATTGGGATGTTGATTTCGCCGTGTTCTCCTTTTACAAGGTCTTGCACTATTTTTTGAACAGTAACGAGTTGACTTACCATTCTCCTTTAGGTGTACGGACCGCACGTCTCAGCGCTTTACGTTCGCTCTACCGCTCTCCAGGCTTCAACGAATGCTCTCGTCCATCACTTCTTGAAGATGGATCACACGTCATACAAGCTCCAACCAGGTGGTCCCGGCTACGAAATGGCTTATGGTACCACTGGAGCTGTCGACTATCTTCTTTCCCTCACCTCTGCTCGCGACCTCAAGAAGACGTTCGATACGATTGCTGCCCATGAGCAAACTCTCGTCGCACCCCTGATCGAATTTTTGACTGCGCCTGCTCAGCGTGAGAGGGGTGTGAGGGTCGTCGGAGAGGAGACCATTAACCTGTCGAGGGTGCCCACCATTTCCTTCCTCGTTGTCGGCCAGAAACCCATCAAAAGCAAGGACGTTGTGAAGGTCTTTGATCAGAAGGGCAAGGTGAGCCTTTTCATATTCTATGTCGCGAACTCTTGCTCACCTTTGGCCTTTGAAGATCGGAATTCGCTACGGCCATTTCTATGCCTATTCCCTGGTCAACGAATTGTCGCCGAAGATTGACATTGATGATGGCGTTGTCCGAATTTCGTTGGTCCATTATAACACGGTTGAAGAGGTCCACAGGATTATCGATATTCTCAAGGAAGTTCTTGCTGAGTAGGCGAGGACAAATAAAATAAATAAATCCTTAGGTGGTAAGACTCTTACTTACCACTTTGTCGTTGTAGTTGACAGGTATTTCATCTTGATGGGATTTTATATAACCATCGTTGTTGACCTCGACCTTTTTATAATTATCAACCTGCTTAGTAACAACTCGCAACATAGGACGAACGTCCTAAAGGACGTGTGCATTCAATTCATCTGCGCAGTTTCCTTGAACAAACATCACTCCATGAAATTCAGCCACTTACTTACCTCTTGCCTCATTGCCTCCGCATCGGATGGACGCTTGTGTGTGTGCAGGACCCAGCTGTTCGTGCGCGGACTATTGTTTTTGTCTTTTGTCATTGCCTTCATCATAGCAATGCCCCCAGTTCACCAGTTATCACAAGACCTGTTGTATGCCATCATCAGTTATCTTCCCAGAGAAGATAGATTTATGTGCATGCACTTTGACATGTAGAGCACTTCTTCTACCTGCTCAGGAGGGCCTTTTCAGATTCATCTCAATAGATCGAGATTCGGAGTATGGTGCTAAGCGGATGGTAAGAAGGTTGGAATCCACGTCTCACCTTAGGACATTCATCAAGCGCATACATTTGAAGGAGAATCATAAGCCCTGGATCCAGGACTCTGTAGCGTTCCAGATTCTCTTGAGCTTGCTCTCTCCGTTCACTTTTTCCCTCTCCATCCATTAGCGCCAGCTACTATACACAGGCTTCAAGTTAGGACGACCCCGCTTTGACTTTTCTAACTTGTCGATATTAGAGCATCTAACGGAAATCATCCTCAAGAGAAGAGCGAAGTCCGAGATACAGCGACCCTGCTCTGCCTACCTTTCTGAACCACTTTTCAAAGCTTCAAATTCTTAGCTTTTCCAGCTGCTTTGTCGAGAACCTCCAAATCGCTGGTGACAAGAGCAGTGGGACAGCCAACCTCCCTGCCCCAGTATTCCATTTAGACGACTTGGAAGTAGCGCTTTGTCGCGACACAGTAACACTGGAATGGCTTGTTCCGGCTCTCTCATCACTGCGAAAGTTGCGTATATCATACTCGACATGTGTCTGGTCATACACCGTGTTCCCCAAATACATCGCCGCAGCTGGCACATCATTGGACTATCTGGATGTAGCTCTGAGTGGCGCCTCTGATTTATGGCCCACAAGTATGCAATGTGCGGTTGAAATTTCTTCTCTTTCTTGGCATGCACATACATCTACGAGATATTTTTTGATGAGACCATATGAAGGTCTTGTAGAAGGGAGTCCATGGAGCGATTTGCAAGACATTCCGCTTAATCGCTTCCCAGCGCTGCGCAGCTAGCTATATTTCACGATATGGTTCAAGGACTGTATTCCTGTGGCTCCGGAGCCTATCCTTGCCGCCGTTCCTCGCCTTGTTCAGAGAAGGATGATACATGTAACAAACTAATACTGTTCTCCGAAGTGTCAAACTACTAGAAGCTCAGAATACATTCTTGACACCAGCTGCCTGTCTCCTCATAGTGAGAAGCGCATTAACATTTCAGCCTATCACTGGCCTATGATCAGAAGCCTACAACTTGTACATGTTTCATTATTTTGGACTCACTGGTACTAGTCACGAATCACGATCAAACACAAGAGGGTAGTCTTGTCGAATAGTACACATAGTACCTATAAAAGGACATGCTAAATAGGTATCGTAATTGATACCGGCGCAAATTTCTCCGAAGGGAACGCGCCGTTCGAAACGCGTTCATTAGGCAGGACGTCAACCTGCGCTCCCCGCCGATGGCGGCAATACTTCGGATAATGCAAATCAATCCCTTTCATCCCCTTTGCACACCTTTTCAGCATGCACTTCAATTCTTCAATACAATTTTTCAATTTCAACAGAGCTCCTCTAAACTCTTTAAAGAGATTCATTTGTGAAGGTGAATTTCGCCAAGCTTTGGTTGTCACTGATAGATAATACCACCTTCGATGAATCTTCCACCTACATGCATCCATAATCTGTTTTGCCGATCCATATGATCTCTGGGCTCTTGCAAATTAAATTGCAATTGAATTTTAGCGATCTCTTCAACATCGATAAGATATAAAGCGGGAGGTTTCTCTCGAGCTCCTTCAGACTCCATTATTAAGCTTCAGTGCTTGCCCTATCTATTAGATTCTCGCTATGTCTAATTCTACATTTGTCCGTTCGGTCAAGCTTAATACTGGTGCTTACATCCCAATCATTGGTAAGTTGACCATTGCGGTGATAAGGCTTTGTGTACTCACTGTATGTATGAATCGTAGGTCACGGTGTTTGGTGTCCCCCTGAAGACAAGGAAGCTCAATCGAAGGTCAGCGCATGGGTTTCGACTGCTATTCAGGTCCGTTCACTATTATTTCATTTGGGAGGTGCAACTGAAATGCGAGCGTATGGCAACAGAACGGTTACCGTCATTTCGACACTGCGCAGATGTACTGTGAGGAAATTGCTTAATGGTAGGATCCAAAAGTTCAGCTAATTTCTTGCCGCAGTGACCGAGCGTGCAGTTGGTGACGCTATCAAACAATCTGGAATCTCTCGAGATCAATTTTATATTACCACAAAGCTTGATTTCGTCTTTCCATCTCAAGGTATCGATGGAAATTCATGACTTTATTTTGTTCTAGCTGGCATAACGTCGACAGGGTCGCAGAATCATTCGAGAAAAGTAGGAAAGCGCTAGGTGTCGACTACGTCGATCTGGTACGGCTCTTAGCGATTACTGAATGCTTATGGGGCTCAATATTAGCGATTATCGATTAGTTTTTGATTCACTGGCCACAAGCACTGCCCTATGAAGGTACATGATCGAACCTGATACCGTTTAGGTGTCTGTCTCATCCACGATTTTCTGCAGAGGGGATTACGTGCATGAGCCTGCTCAAAAACCCTGATGGCTCAACCCAGATCAGGGAGGATGTTAATTTCCATCAAGCTTGGGCCGAGATGGAGAAACTGGTTGACGCTGGAAAAATCAAAGCTATCGGAGTCAGCAACTTCTCAATAAAGACGTGAGCACAGTTCAAACTGAGCGTTCGATTTCTCATTGAACCACCTGGTTGTGATCAGCCTGGAAGAGCTCGCTACTACGGCAAGGATTCCGCCAGCCGTGAATCAAGTCGAGTACGTGATTTGCCTCCACAAATGAAATTTCTGACCAACCTGTGCCTCAGGATGCATCCCTACCTTGCTCAAGAGGATTTGCGTAAATACTGTGCGGAGAAGAAAATCGTCCTCATAGCGTACTCTCCGAGTGGTAATTGTCATCAGATATTCCAAGGATTAGTAGTTGACCGTTTCTTGAAAGGCTGGGACAGGCTACGCAACGATCCTGTCATTGTCAAGCTTGCCGGCAAATATGGTGTCACACCGAATCAAATCACCCTCGCATGGCACCTCGCCCGTGATACTGTCCTTATCCCGAAGAGCGAGAATGCAGAACGCCAGAAAGAAAACATCACACTTCCTGCACTAAGCCCAGAGGACGTCCTTGAAATTTCGAAGTTGGATAAGGGTGAACGACTTTGCAATAAAGTCGATCAGTTTGGTCAGGTTAATGGATGGTCTGCTGAGAGGATGGGATGGTAAGGAAATATTGATTATCGACCTCATAAGCACATCCACAGAATGGAATGCTGGTAAAGTCGTCGTAGGGATATGATGAGTTTACCGACATGTATTAACTCACATCAGATGTATACAAAGAAGCTTTCGTGATCACCTTCTTTCCTTTCCACTGTACCCTTCTTCGCTAGGAAGTCTCCCGCTGCCATTCTTATTCGCTCGCTAGTGAGAGGGAGCCTGAAGTCCTGAAGTCCTGATATACCCGCATCCTTACGAGCAGACCTGAGTGCATAACGTATCGCAAGTGCAACAGACGCGCCGAGGAAAAGCGGCGGTTCTCCTGTACCGCAGTCGTAAGCATCGACTGAGGCAACCGATTAAGTTAACCCACCAATTCCTTTAGAAGACTAAGGAAGAGCAGCACAACCATATCAGACACAGAAACACCATAAACGTAGGCGACGGACCTTGATGCTACTGAGATTACGCCATTCAGCATCACGAAGAAGGGATACATTGAAGGTTTGTGGGATATCTGAAAATCCTGGGAGTTTGTATGCGCCGGGCCCTTGGGTGAAGATAGCACCATTGCTACGAAGCCAAAGCGACTCCTCGATTGTCGCCCAGCCCTGGCCTTGGGTGAACGCTCCTTCTCTGGATAAATAATAGTTGAGACCTCACGACACTCGATCGCACCCACAAACTCACATTTGACCGTAATCGATAGCTGGGTTAAGCGACTTTCCAACATCCATCTGAGATAAAGCGTTTCCTCAGTGATCTTCGTATGTAAAGGGCGAAATGCTTAGACTTACATGAACGTCAACACGGAGTACTGTGTGATCTCCTGTAAGTATATCGACTTCTACTTCCGTTGCGGCAACGCCCTGCGTGAAGTACATGAAAAGATTGCCGGACTTCTTCATGTTGCTGTGAAAATTTAAGCCTTCTAGGGAACAACACTTCGAAACTCAGATTGCTTACTTCCATTCGTAACCCAGATTCTCAGGCTTATAGAACCCAGTAGCGCTCAGGGATATTCGCTCGGCCCAAGCTGCTGCCGCAAGTGAGGCTAGGGATGCATCATTGCCCAATTTCTGTCGGATCGGTTCCAATCGTTTGTTGAGTTCGGCGCAGGCATTGTATACGGCATAACCCTGCAAATCACTTCCAGTCGATCCAGCAGTAGGAGGAGCATCTTCAAGCCTCTTTCAATCTCAGCTGACTCAAACAATTTCATGCTCTTACTAGGCACGGTATTTGAAGCGGATTCGGATGTGAATACATCAGCCAGCGGAACACGTAATTCTTGAGCTGCAATTTGGCAACATCTATGTCGGGCGTAAGTGGGCAACTATCAGAGGCCCGAAATTGAGGTACATACTTCGTGTAAAGCCCTGAATGAGAATTAGTCATTAAGAGACGTGAAATTAAAGGGAGAGGCAGAGGTACCTTGACCCATTTCCGTTCCTCCGTGGGCAACGAGAACTGAACCGTCCATGTATATATGGACCAGGGCAGCCCCTTGATTCATGGCTTTGATGCTGCAGCATATTTAGACATTTACTGAGTGGCTTTGACTTCTAGGCTTACCCGAAGGCAAGCTACAGAGGTGCATGAGATAGACTTCGAGAGGACGACTTTGCAGACCTACGCCGAATTTGGTTGGGACGAGAACAAGACCGCGCTTTCTCCACCTGTGTTCCTACAGGAAATTAACGCGATATCAGAAATGGACGAGATTTTAATGACCAAGAGATCACGAACTTGGTTAAATCGATCGACCTCTACACGACGGCTATCGTATTGGCTTGTTTCACGACAATCCTGCATAAGTCGAGGGACGTGCCAATCTAGGACCTTGGGTGACGGACTAAGTTAAGGGCTGTTTATCGTCAGAGAGGGAAGCGTTGTGCATACCTGCTGATGGTATGGTGTCTCTTGTCCTTCTTTGTACAAATTGATCTGTCGAAAGAGTTTAGGAACGGAATCGTGACAAAAAAGTTGAGAAACGAAATGCGTACCTCTCTAACATGATCAATTTCTAATCCGAGGCGGTGAGCAATTACCTCCGCATAATGCTCTGATACAGCCATGCCCTAAATATGCAATCACAATGAGACACCGGCCCTACTGAGGTGATAATACGCTAAATATCCAACTCACCTGCGGAGCACCAAATCCTCTAAACGCAGTATTTGACACAGTATTAGTCTGACAGCACCTCCCCCGAAGCTCCACATGCGGTATATAAAAACAATTATCCACATGCGCCAATGCACGATCAACGACTCCACCACTGATATCAAGGGAATATCCAGCGTTAGCGTATAACTGAGCTTTAAGTGCTACAATTTTTCCTTGGCGGGTAAATCCGACTTTCCAGTCAACGAGGAACGGGTGGCGCTGGCCTGTTGTTTGGATATCTTCATTGCGGTCGAGCATACAGCGGACGGGCCGCTTGGTCTTTTTGGCTGCTAGTGCGACGATGGCTGAGAGCTAGCGGAATATGAAAAGGAATGATTGATTAGAATTGGACCTCGAACCTCAAGTAAGTATGATATTCTTACATGAGATGAACGTGTTTCTTTTCCACCAAATCCCCCTCCCATGCGCTTTGAATGGGCGACAATGCGATTTCTGGGGACGCCAGTGATCTGAGAATAAGTGAGAATGGACAATAGAACGATCTGAGGTTTGCTAATAACCTGTGCAACCCATCGTTGACAATCAGTCAAAGCTTGAGTCGAAGAATAAACCTCCATTTCGCCGCTTTCGAATTTCGGTACTCTGAAGGCAAACAAAAAAAACAGATGAGACACCAGCCGCACATAGATATATGCATAGATAAGCCTACGCGAGGCATGCCATGGTTTCCAAGTAGAAATGCTGCATAGAAAAAGGGGGGAAAATGAGTGATTTTCCAGTAAGGCTAGGAACACACACCTCCTGGCTGCCCATACGCGTCCTCCCCTCAGCAACACACTCCACTCTCTCTAAAACCTCATCAACCCTATCCCCCCTCTCCATCCTCCTATCATACTGCGAATGAAACTGGCCCCTCTCAATCGCCTCCTCAATCGTCAAAACAAGCGGCTTGATATCCTCATACACAACCTCCACCTTTCGCGCGGCCCTCTGCGCCTGATGCTTAGTCGTCGCAACTATCATACCTATAGGCTGTCCATGCGCTGTCACCTCGTCCACGGCAAGGAACACCTCGTCAAGGGCTACGGAGCCCCAAAAATTCGCCTTGGGGGAGGGCAAGTCGGTGTGTGAGATGAAGGTGAGCACGCCGGGCATTGAGAGGGCTTTGGTGGCGTCGACAGAGAGGATGCGCGCGTGCGCGTGCGTGGAGAGGACTAGGGCGCCCCAGGATTGATTTTGAAGGTTAGGCATGTCGTCGGTGTAGACGGCTTCACCAGTAGCGTGTTTGAGTCCTGAGAGATGGGGTTCGGGTTTGCCAACGATTTCTTGAGCGTATGGATCCTAAGCGTAGGTATTAATTACTTGTACATATCAGTCGCGAAGGAGGACCTTACAGAGTTGTCACGCCGCCCAGAAGTAGCTTGCCGATGGATCATGGAGATAATATCGTCTGGGTTAGTAGAGAGCGAGGCAGCTTCGGCTCCGGGGCCATGTAGAGGGATATTAAGCTGTGAGGAAACGGCATGCCAGAATTTGAACAAGAAGCTGAGGGCTAGGGTTTTCCTGAAGGATGGAATACCGCCTGGGACGTCGTATGGGAGATCAATTTCGACGGAGAGAACTTCCACGGCGCCTTCGAAGGTCGAGTAGGTGAAGGGTTTGCCTGTACGTCGACGAAATACATGTAGGTATGAGAAAGTGCCAAGCCGGGGGGTAAATAATGGATACGAACCCAGAACATATGTTTGTGTCTTGGGCACAGATATCGTCCACGCCGCCATGCCGCCATAAGCAAACTTGGCGTGTCGGATGATACCCCTTTCGTCAACGCGCATTGCAAAACAACTGGTAACGATCGCGATATCGTCGTCCCTCCTCTTAGCCTGTATATAATATATAAAGATCGAAAGCGCGTGAAAGCAAAGTAATAGGGACACACGCACCTGTTTATATGCCTTGACAACCTCCCTTGGACCTCCATCGAGTGGAACCACTATACGCTCAATAACTGCGCCCTTAGGTAACTTTGTCTTCCTATACCCAACGAAGAAATCATTCATCCTCAACTCCAGGGTATCCTCTGGCTTTGGCCCATTGCGTACAACAATCTTGGCACCGATGGCAACCCAGACAGGGTTGAGGTCGCTGATCGGCGACGCGGTGGCAATGTTTCCTGCTACGCTGGCGACGTTGCGGACTTGAAAGCCGGCGAAATAGCGCAGTTGGGTTATGATTGCTTCGAGGGGGCCTCTTGCGTAAGGTGGTGGTGATGATGATGGGGAGGAGGAGGAAAAAAGGGATTGGCAGGTTCGTTCAAGTTCGGAGAGTGGAAGATTGGCACCGAATGTGAGTGAGGGACAGGAAAGTGTGGGGAGGGAGAGGGTGTAAAGCTCTGGGATGTCGGAGATGTAGACGCTTATTGGGTAGGATTGGGATTTGAGCTGTTTGGCTCATTAGAACTCAGACTTAGGGAAAAGGGGAGAGACTGACGAACCTTTACCTCGATCTGGATCTCGCTGCTCCCACCAACGAGTTTCACGTCAGGCGAGGTCTGGCAGATGTCCACGAGCTGTGCGAGCGAGGTGGGGCGCAGCCAGGCACGGTCTTCGTTCCCATACATGAGTGGCTTTGGGATGTATCGGGATAAAGCGGGGGGGAAGATGAGCTCTGTGCCGGGCTTGTAAGAGCGGAAGGTGAAGCGGGGGAACCAAGGGTGTTTCGTTGAGGTCTTTGAGTTGTCTGGATCTGAGGTTGAAGGTAAGAGCTGGCAGCAGTCAGCGCGTCCGCATCCTTTGGGGGGTTTAGAGGTGCTGTTGGCCGATTTTCCAGTGATAGGCGGTATTCGTCCGTTTATTCCTACTGTTGGGTCGTTGGAAGCTGCGTGTAATGTCAACTTTCAAGAAACGGCAGAATAGAATTGACATGGCGCATACTGTCAGTATTCAGCTTTGACGGGTGGGGTATACAGCAGTCTGAAGAAACTTCGCCTGCGTCGAGGTTGGCAGCGGCATAGTTGACCGGAACAACAAAATCGTCGTCAGTTGCGTCGCGATCACCAGCGCCTATGATATCATAACAATGATGAGCGCCGCCGACGCGACGGTCGGCCCCCTCAGGATTGAATAATGAATGTTAGAGGCTCACTCTGCGCCTTGGCTAGGTATTCTCCAACAAATGTTTTCGCTGCGTCGAGAACAGTTTTGTAGCCTGTACAGCGACATAGATTGCCATCGAGTGCACCGTTGAGCTCGACGTCTTCAACGGTTAGTCGGCCCAGTTTGGCAGGATCAGAGTAGGCAGTGCGCAAGAGGGCGTAGAGGGACATGATGATTCCAGGCTAGAATGAATAGAATAAGTGAGCAGACCAAGATTGATAACGCGAGGAGGGGACGATAGGCACCGTACAAAAACCACACTGGCTGCCACTCATCTTCCACATTCTCTCCTGAAGAGGGTGTGGATTGTCCGAGTTACCTAGACCCTCGATAGTGATAACATGTTTGCCGTCGACGCTGACGATGGGGGCCAAGCACGCGTTGACGGCCAAGTGTTGTAGGATGCCAGTGCGGGGGTGTTTGCTCTGTATGACGACAGTGCATGCACCGCATCCACCTTCTCCACAACCGAGCTTTGTGCCTGTGAGTCCTGGGCCTTGGGATCGAATGAAGTCGAGAAGAGTTGCGTCTGGGTCGATGTCTGATGCGTTGAGGGCGATGGGTGTGCCATTGAGGAAGAAGAAGATGTCGGGGGATGCGATATCAGCAAAGGATATAGGAGGGCGTGACATGGTGGTTGAATGGTAAGATCCGTGGTTATAGTGGTGAGCAAGCCCTCGTGGTCATTGTCTGACTTGGCTATATGCATCTTTGGCAGAATCTTTTCTCTCCGCCATCATCATCAACCAACAGCTATGGACTCTCTTCTACAGACTTTGCAGACCTCCTGGCTGCAGAATACCCAGCTCTCACCCAAGTCCACCTCGATCATGCTGCATCTCCTCCACCTCCTATCTCTGCCATCTCTGCACTCACCACAGCACTCACATCCACTCTCTACTCAAACCCACATTCCCATGTCCCAACGATTCAGACCATCGACGCTATGCGCAGCAGAGTTATGCACGTCCTATTTCACCTGTCTCACAAACACCAGGACCGCTGGGATTTAGTATGGACCAGCGGAACCACTGCCTCTCTCAAAATCATAGCTGATCATTTTCCTTGGTCCGGCGCCGCGAGATACAGATACTTGAGAGAGTCTCACACGAGTCTAGTTGGGATCAGGGCATGCGCATTGACTGGTGGTGCAGATGTACAGAGTCTTGACCTTGAAGCGTTTCTTGGAGCAATGGCGGATGAGCAAGGCAAACACGTCCTCCACGCGTATCCTGCTCAGTGTAACGTCACTGGGTCCCGTCTTGGCCTACACCCTGCACGGAGCTTGAAGAAGGCCAATCCAGAGCAAGCCGTCCTCGTAGACGCTGCTGCATATCTTTCCACGACACCCCTCGATCTCAGCACCGTGCCGTACGACGAAGCACCCGATTTTGTCGTTGGGAGTTTTTACAAGATCTATGTATGTCTTAGGACTCAAGTCCGATTCTACCGCTCACAACTCGTTAGGGACATCCTACTGGCCTAGGGTTCCTACTGATCAAACGATCTTCCACACATTTTCTCAAATCACGCTCCGGCACGTACTTTGGGGGCGGAGCTGTCGAAGCTTTATCAGTCTCTTCACCATACTGGGTCCATCCCAGAGGAAGCAAGGACGATCCAGCACATAAAATCTCATCTACAGACATAGGCATTGTACATGAGAGGCTCGAACATGGCACCATACCCTACCTAAGCATCGTCGCACTAGGATGTGCAATAGACGCGCACCAACGCCTGTATACACCACGCCCACCCTCACGTTCACTCTTCCCCTTCGCCCCGACCCCGACCGCGATCCCTCTGGCCAATTCATCAACATCCCTAGACGCAGTCCACGCCCATGCGTCCCACCTGGCCACCATAGCACGTACTGCCCTTGTGGAGCTGAAACACTTTGACGGGACCTCCCTGGTGCGCATACATCGAGGAGAGGGAAGTGGAAAGTGGGAGGAGGACGGGCCAACGATTGCGTTTACACTTTATACCCCTCCCCATCGTTTGGCAGGTGACAATGGCATGCTCAGAGGCCCAGCGTCACGTTCCATGGCCGTTGGACACGTCCACGTATTGAACTTGGCCACAGTCGCTGGGATACACCTCCGTACGGGCGGGATGTGCAACACAGGTGTGTTGGCGCGGGTCAATGGCCTCAGTGATGCGGAGTTGAGGGACCTTTGGGCTGAGGGGAGGGTTTGTGGGGATGGTGTTGAGTTTGGTGGGGATACAGGTGATAAGGGGCTTGGATTGGTGAGGGTGTCGTTTGGTGCGTGTAGTAGTGAGAGGGATGTGAAGAAGCTTGTGGGGTTTTTGAGGAGCTATTTTTTGATCACGAGGGATGAGGATCAATATGGCACATCTCGTGTCGTAACTCGATACGAACCGGAAGAGTTTGAAGAGAAGGAAAAGCTTGGTGACTTGTATTCGGAGAGCGGTCACCCGCATGGTACTGGTGTATATCTTGAGAGCCTCGTCCGTTGTATGTTCGTCCGTTCGTTCAACTTATTCATATACTCATGCATAATCATGCTCTCACAGACCCAATAAAATCATGCGCAGGTCAACCCCTCTCCTCATCACGTCTAACACCACACGGACTCCTCCATGACCGGGAATTCGCTATCGTGACTAGTACGACGGGGACTGTGCTCTCGCAGAAACAAGTTCCTAGGATGGTACTTATATGTCCTTCCATCGAGGACGACGACGGTATGGGAAAGGGGGAGAATGTGATGAGGGTCAGAGCGATTGGGATGCCCGAGCTGATCGTCTCTCTTGTGCAGCACGATGGTTTAGATGACGAAGACATGGTTTTCGGAGGGCCAACGGTAGGGACGAGATCTTGTAGAACGTCGGATGAAGCGGACGAGTGGGTATCCAAGTTTCTTGGGATGCCGTGTCAGCTACGTCGTATCGTTCCCGTGTCCGAGGTTGAGCCCGGGCACACGATGTCTTGCGTTGTGGGTCTTTCACGCTCACCGGCAGCGACATCGGCATCGGCATTGGAGGGTACAGGAGCAGGGGGAGTAGGGCCATCGCCATTGTTCTCGAACGAGTCGGCCTTTACGCTCATCTCGGCTTCCTCAGTCGACACTGTCAACTCTTGGATAGCATCTGGGCATTGTCGGGACGCAGAAGCCGGCACGGATCGATGTAATTCAGGGCCAGTTAAAGTGTACCCATCCTGCTTCCGAGCAAACTTTGTCCTCTCCTCGTCCTCATCCACTGCAGCCTCCGCCGCCACAGTTTCCCCCGCATCACAATCGGATCCAGTTTCCTCTGAATCTACCCTCCCACCCTTCCACGAAGACGCATTATCGCAAATCCGCATTGGAGCGCAGACTTTCCGGGTCCTGGCGAGGTGTAAGAGGTGTCTTGTGATTTGTGTGGACCCTGCGACGGGTGTGCGTATGCGTGAGCCCTTTTGTTGTCTTGCGAGGAACAGGAGGAGGACTGGCGTGTCATGGGGGCGGGATGGAGGGGGATATGCGGACGGGGGCGGTGCAAGGGGCGAAGAAGGCAAGGGATCCGGCAAGAGGCAGAAGGTGGAGTTTGGTGTGCATTTGAGGTGGGTACCGGTATCGCGGGTCTCAGAGGATGGGAATGGGAATGGGAAGGATGCGATAATCAGGGTTGGAGATGGGGTTGGATGGACGGTGGGTGTTGGTCAGGATGGCCATATGTTGTGAGTATTCTGAGTTAGATCGATCTCTAAGAAGAGATGTCCTCATCATGATTTCCCCTGCAGATTGTGAATTTGAATTTGAACTCTTGACTCACCGTGGCCTTTTCGTGCTAATTTGGCAAGTTCAGACTGCCGATATTTAGTGCGCGCCTTGTTCGAACTTCGAGGATTTCGCCGAGTTTCCATTTTTTAGAGATAGACCCCGCCTTCTCATACTGCCTCCATCAATTCATCTACTCCAATCTTATTGCTATGTTTCCATTTAGCAACTGTGCACCCCTTGAATGCCTGAATTTCGTTGTTCCTCGGCGCTTGGTGTACGAAAATGTCTAATGAGAACGTGCTCTTCGGGCACCGCTTTGTCCAACACGTTAAACGTTGCAAGGGCCACAGCCGTAAAGCCAGTGAGTTAGGATTTTCTTGTAGGATTCAAAGGAGAAAATGGGCTTGTTGGAAGATATATAAGGATGAAGGCGATTTGCCCTTGTCCTTATTGAAATTATTTGTCCTCAGCATGACTACACAACCCTTGTATTCCTGTTACCCAGCCAACGACTCTCTTGATCTCTTTTTCTTTGAAAAGGATTCTTATCTCGACGAGCTGCCGCCGGATCTTAGCTCTGCCCAAGTTGCGGAGCTCAACAATTGCATATACGGACCCTTGCCTCCTTCGCCACCATGTCCTTCGCCACTTGAACGCTCTGGTAGACTGTCATCGCTCACCGTAGATAAGAGTACATTTATTGACCATTTATTACTCGATGGCTCGCCGTTAATGGTTACTTTGCCATCACTTACAATTCGACCGTGCCCACTGACAGTCTCTGTTCCGAGTCCTACGGCCGGGTCAGTACACTCACATTTAACTCACTTATCGCGTCAGCAGGCCTGTAGAGATCGAGCTGGGAGTGAACCCGCCCTTGTTCACTCAAGGCGAAAGTATTACCGACTCTCTAAATGATTGTGGCGGCCTAAGGCAGAAGACGACACGCTATGAACCCTATCCAGAGTCGACCGTCCTCAAGAACATCGGAAGTTCCTTCGGCTTTGTCGTCAGGAGTAGAATTTTATCTCGATAAAGTCGACTGGCATAGAGAGCTTAGTGACCAACCAATGCATGTTCCCGACTTCTTCAGTAACATCGCACCGTCCTCCACAGTTTATTCCATGGGGTTTTTCAAACGTCCCTGATTCCTATTTGTCCATGCCTATACCAAGTCAAACAAGTCTTCGCAATGGAACTGGTCCGACCCCACCCAAAACTCGTAGTCCAAATCAAACTTTCAAGCAGAAACTGCAGCTATCGAAAACGCTTTTGAGAAAGGATGTCGAGACATACATCAAGAACATTCGCGACTTGTAGAAATGCCCAGTCTGCAATAGAGCATTCTAGTAAAAGCAGATTTTAGAGACATATCGAGGCACACGGTCCGAAAAATTATTCTACATAGGAGTTCCTGCCAGCCAAGCGGCGTTGCACAAAGATCTTCCAATGAACCCAAGCCGCTACATCAATTCATATAATGTTTTCAAGGGAAGACTCTTTAAAAGTCTTTGTATTGTTATTGCTATCCTCGTTCGCAAATGTAATTTTATAAGCATTGTACTTCACCAATTTATTATTATTGAGTTGACTTGTATATGAAATATAAAAGCTGAGCTAGTATGTACTATGTAGATCCACTGCCAGTCGGAATCGACACGTTGATGATGGAGACCATCAACGATCATGATCACGTGTGAGACGCGTAAACAGAGGACAACATAGAATGATGCGTGACCGCTTGCCCGTTTACTCTCAACCATCATGGTTGCCCCCGTCTTCACTGGCGCTTTGATGCCCAAGAAGAAGCAGGACCTTCAAGAAATTGCCATTGCTCTGAAAATTGGCGACCAAGGTACAAAAGATGATCTTATGAACAGAATCAAGCGTCACCTCGATGCCAACCCTGATCTCGAGGAGGACCCTTCGTTCGCTGGTTTATATGGAACTCGCCGAAAGCGAAGTGTCCAACCCCAGCCTCTTCCAGTGACGTGAGTTACCAATAATAAGTCTTGAACACTACTTATTCTTAACAGGTCCCTAGCAAAGCCCGCTTCGAGAGGGAGGCGCAGTGGAGTTCTCGATCCTGTACGCGAATCCACTCCCGTAAATGACTTACGTGACGTCTCTATGTTCTTGAAGAACCCGACGTCTCCTGCCGAAGATATCGAGATTAGCACATCTGAACAGTCGCCTAAACGAGCTGTGGCCATAACTCCAAGTAGTTTGCCGCCACTTCCTCTGAGCCCGGCGAAAAGCATAATCCAACGTCTGGCTGGATCACAGGACGTTGAGATTCTTACGAATAAGATCAAGGAAACCGAATTGTTGCAACACAGTGTGGAAATGCTTGAACACTGTCGCGAGGTATGTGACGCGGGACTCCTTTAACTTCAAGTATTCTGAGACATCTCCTCAGTTTCTCTCGAATTCGAGGAACGTATGGTCAGCCACTGCTGTCATAGAAACTGTCTATATCATCTACACCGTTATACCCTGGAAGACAGGCAAAGTAAGTTCAATTCTACTGGGTCATTTTCGTATTTTAAGCAGTTGTCAGATTCCCCTCCTCCAATTACACGACACGACCCTTGCCCTCCCCTATTTCTATCCTCCTTTAGCCACCTTGCAAACCTATGCCTTCTGGATAGTTCTGCTGCATTGGGCTTTGCCGACGCTCATTCTTCCTGTCATCGCGGGCAGCCTCATTTCCACTACCCCGAAACTAGTTTCTCAGCCAACAGCTTTTGGTCAACCTCCCGTCGCTTCCAAGGCCCCTTTTGATCCACTGAGTGCTGCCATCATTCGCTTGGTAGTTCAAGCCAACTATCCTTATGCATCGATCCCTGTTCAAGGGGCCGATGTTCTTGGCTGGAATTGGCGCGTTTGGAACGCGGGAATGGGGCTTTTGTTCGCGTTTTCAGAGAGGCTTAGTGCATCTCCCCAAACCACTGCCCATATCATCCAAGTTGAACAGCAAAAGGAGCGACTTCAGCTGGAGAACTCGGAACCCACCTCTGCGAGCCCGTCCATCCGGCGAAGGGCGCTCATGCCCTCCAGCCACCTTGCAGAAGAAGTTGATTGATGAATTAAAAGGAGGTTTTATGTTTTTACCTATCCATTATGTTTATTTGCTTTCGCTTTGTTTCGTACTCGACGTCACGTATCCTCTTCATGATATAATGACTGCTATATATGATTTCTTTTTATGTGTACTACCTCGTGTATTACTCTAGCTACATGCTGATGTATCTACTTTTAAATTTCTTTCTGTGCTCGGATTTTTGATGTGGCAACAACAATTTGAACTGGGAATTTATTTCCTCTCTGTTTCCTACTTCCATGTCCTCCAATGACTCGCTCGCACAGGCCTCGTTTCGCTCAGCATCGTCGCTCATTGGCCTTCAGTTATTCTCTCGTCTTTTTACATTCGTGCTCAACCAGGCCATGTTCCGCATAGCCCCACCGCGCGCATACGGGACTGCTGCAATCCAATTCGAGCTACTTCTTAGCACCATCTTGTTTCTCAGCCGCGAAGGCGTGCGGAACTCCCTGCTGCGCGTCAATAATGTAAAAAAGAACGACGTGGCAGGCCTGGATACGGCGACGAGCAACGTGTCAATCCTCCCGATCCTCCTAGGCGTCCCTTTGGCTCTGGCAACTGCGGGATTGTATGCGCATTTCGCGGGAAACGAGGTTAGGACGCAGGAGTACTTTGATGTGTCGATTGGGATATATGCGTTAGCGGCGCTGCTGGAACTCGTGAGCGAGCCGATGCACAACCTGTGAGGCGTGAATTTAATGATCGCATTCGTCGACGTGGGCCTGACTGTGGGCGCGGTACAGAGCTATGACGGAGCTCAAGACAGACGTGCGAGTGAGGGCGGAGGGGCTGGGAATCACGGCTAAAACGGTTGTGACCTTCTTGGTGCTGATGTATGATTGGAAGACCAAGCAGGATGGCGCGTTGGCGTTGATTGCGTTTGCAGCTGGACAGCTTGCATATGGGGCAACGGTACTTGCCACTTACCTTGCGATGTATAAGGTTCAAAGCTGGTGGCCCAGACGGCCCCCCTCCGTCAAGTATGTGTGCTTCAAATTTCGTAAATGAAGCCTGCCTGATTCCAGATGTGTAGAGGGAAACCAGGATCTTACTTTGACTCCGAAGTCCTGCGCCTCTCGTTGACGATGACCTCTCAGTCTCTAATCAAGCACTTCTTGACTGAGGGTGACAAGCTTATATTATCATGGTTCAGTCCCCTCAAAGATCAAGGAGGTTATGCTGTTGCTGTAAATTATGGTTCGTTTTGTGATTTCACTGTTCATTCCCCCAAGGTTTCCTGAAAAACATCATTTAGGCTCTCTGGTTGCGCGTATTGTCTTCCAACCCATCGAAGAGGCGTCACGGGGGTTCTACTCAAAAGTACTCACCAGCACTTCCTCTAAGGCCAGCTCCAAGGCGTATACCAACGAAGACAAAGCCGCCCTGTCCCAAGCGTCTAATGCCCTCACGTCCCTCCTGTCGGTACAGGCTGCATTCTCTCTTGTGCTTGTTGTTTTCGGAACAGCATATATCCCGATTCTGTTACAAGTATTGCTCCCTCGAGCGTACCTCGCGACTAGTGCACCACAGGTTCTTTCTGCTTGGGTATGGTACATCCCAGTACTTGCCTTCAATGGTGGGTTGGAGGCGTTTTTATCGAGTGTTGCCACTCCACAAGATCTAAACCGACAAAGTCGGCGAGTGATTTTTTTTTTGCTCGAGCCCGTCTTTTCTTTACTCAATGGGAGAAACAGGTGGATGGCAGTTTTTTCTGTTGTCTACATCGCTGCGGCCGTGTCATTTTTCAACCTGCAGCTTGGAGATGCGTCACTGGTGTATGCAAACATCTTGAACCTCTCTGTGCGTATCGTCTACACGGGGATCTTCATAACGTCTTTCTTTGCGCGCCATGGTGCGCGGCAGCTCCTAGATTGGAAGGCAGTTTTCCCTAGATTGCAGCTGGTGCTATGCGCTGCGATCTCAGCTATTTTAATCCAGACGAGTGCCATCTTTCTGAAAGTCGGGGTTCCTGGTACAGGAGTTGGGATACTGCGTCTCCCAGTGTTGCTGCACGTCGGCGTAGGTGGAGTTTTGGGGTTGGTGAACATGGCAACGTGGTGGTTATATTCTGGACGGTATTTGTCACTTCCAGCCAGGCCTAAGGCTAAGATACAATGATACGTGGGGCATGTCATCTGCCTCAATATCCGAAAAAGTAAAATGCAAGTGCTTATGATCGTTATTAGCCCAGATGATTGACAATGACGGAGACCTGGGCGCTTGTCTAAAATTTACCGGTCAAGTCTGGGTTCATAGTGAGGTTCATCGACATCCAGCAACATTCTCATCTGTGTCCTTGTCAAGGATTTACATGCATGGCATTGTCGTGTAAAGCCCTCGTCCTACTGGCTCACGAGGACCTTTTCTGGGCCATTATGCTGTGGAACGGTAATGTTCAACTGGAATATAAACAACAATCTTCAAAGGTGCTTTTAGAACAGTACATTCGGTCTCATTCCCTTTCTAACCTTACTGCTATTTCCACTTTCCCTATACATAATTACACAGAGTATTAAAAGTTTGAATACAACAATAGTATGGAAGGAGCATTGTAGGCACACTCACCGTCTCCCCCTCGCTCTAAACCTATGTATCTTGCACCCTCCCTAATCCCTTCCAGCTCCCCAACTCAAAAAAACCCGGTAAGCGCTCCCACACCTCCTCCCTGCCCTTTTCATGCCTCCTGACTGCGTATCCGACACATCGCTCACAAACGCCCAGCCTCTCCCACCGCTCCCACGGTCTCAAGGGTTCGGGTCCACGACCAGTCGTGCACAGGATGGCCCACTCTACCATTGGCCCGCGCGACGCGAGGCATAGTGTCGGTGTAGGGCATTTGGGGTGAGATTCGGGGGCGATGAGGAAGGCGTGTGAGAGGGAGGTTTGGGCAGAATGGAGATGCGTGCGTCCAACGAGGAGGAGGGTGCGCAGGGACCAGGGAAGACTAGATGATGGGGTGGAGTTGGAGTTGGACTCGGATATAGTAATGGCGTTATCAGGGGGTAAGGAAGGGACTTCGGATGGTGGGGGTGGGGGGACGAGGAAGCGCCGTGGAGATGAGGTCTTTGCAAGAGTGTAGTATAGGAAGGGAAGGAGTGTTGGGAGGTTGGTAGATTGGGCTAGGGAGATGGTACGTGCAATTGTTGAGGGCTTTGGAGCGGAGAAGACGTGTGGAGGCGTTGATGGTGGGTCTTTATCCTTTGCGGGTTTAGATTTTGGTGCGCGTTCTCGTTCCCTATGAGAATGTGAATGTTCGCGGTGTTGGTGATGGTGCGTTGCAATGGAATTGCGGCGTGAACGCCGTGTGCTGTGACCTGTACCGACAGTGGTGTTGGATGAAGGATCGGTCATGAGTGCAGACGCTGCGGGTTGCGTAGAGGTTGATGATGTTGATGGAACAGGAAGAGCGAGCCCAGCGAGAGAAAAGGTAACAGAATTGACCAAAGTACTCGACGTCCCACTTCCACTACTAGCCGCCGTACTCGATCCCACACTTTCCGTCCCTCCTCTTGTCTTTGGACTCTTCACCATAGAGGGTGTATATGCTTTTGGCGCAGAAGCCATATACTCCTCATACGTTGTTGGTATGCGCAGATTTAACAACGCAATGCAACGTTTCCGGAGTGCAGGGATCAGGTACTTTGTGCTGAGCCTCAAGATTCCGGAGACAAAGTTGAGCACGGCTTCTAGGTCCGCAGTAGATGGAAGGGTATCAAAATGTCTGGTGTCATTAGGTAGTTAGTCAGGGCCGTTGCAACTAGTATAACACAAACGCACGACGGATGGTATATTGCCCCTAAGAGATCAACGAAATCACTTGCGGAATCGCCTGAGAGGACGACAATGCGACATCCGTCGATCATCTCGTCCCCTTCAACTTCTTCAGCGTTGAGCAGTGGTTGGGGAAGACTAAATAGATCTGAAAAAATCTGAGAATGGTTTGCTAGGATGGTTTGATGGACACGAAAGAGCGTATCTTCGACGCTAAGCACGATCGACCCGTCATGTAGCCAAAAGTCGGCACTTTTGGTGGTGCTCGTGCTCGTGCTGGTCGTCATCCGCGACTAGTAAGCAAGGGGTACCAATTTATTTTCCGTTACTTTTTTAAAAGTTCGTAATACGTGCCAGACCAAGATAGACGATCAAGAGGATGAATGAAAGAGCTTCTGAGAAGCCCAAATACGTGCGTGCTGGACAGAGAAATGAACCCAAACCCGGATCACTGCAGGCATCATGTATTCGTGCTGATGTGGCTGTGCCCGCCGCCTCTCTCCGCCCGACTTCCACGTACAATTTCTATAAGTCGGTGGAGAAAGGTGTCCGAGTCCGCGAGAGCTCAGCGCGGTACGAAAAGAATTGACACTCTCATTGCACCGCACTTGACAGGAACTCGATATCAATTACTCAGCTCGGCGATTAGCACGCGCCATTTAATTATTGAACTATACTTGGTGAGCAAAAACTTTGAAGCTCCAGCCGATTACAGTCAAGGAACCATATGGCACGCAGCTGCTATCTTACCAGAAACATCATCTAGAAGCTTATTTCCCTCAATGTCATCATGCAGAAACACCACCTCTGGTGCTTCCTATCCCCATCCAGTCTTAGTCTGCTGTTCATTCTTCGATGAGTTCGGCTTATCCATGACTACCTAATCTTTCGACCCACCACATTCACTGAGCTGAATCCTGCGCAACCATGTCCGACTTTAGTTCAAAATACCAGTCCAATAACACTAATGATGATGAACTACTTGCATCCCTTGGGTACAAGCAAGAGTTTAAACGAGCTTTCACTCCACTCGAGGTGCCTTTTTTCTCTCGCCCCATTCCTATCCATAACTGATTCATTACAAGGTCTTTGGGATTGCTTTTTCGATCATCGGCCTCTTACCCTCAATCTCTTCTGTCCTGTTCTATTCCATACCCAATGGCGGTGGACCAGCCATGGTTTGGGGGGTGAGCCGCCGAAGCCTGTGGTACCTGCAAGAATAGTTGTTAACTTGCGTCATTTAGTGGGCTGTGGCAAGTCTTTTTTTGTTAGCTGTTGGATTATCTATGGGCGAGCTGGCTTCAGCAGCGCCAACATCCGGCGGGGTGTGTGCATCCCTTTTCCAACTATTATCTATCCCGCTCACGAGTCTCGTGCGTCGAGATGTACTTTTGGACCTACACTTTAGCGCCTGAAAGATGGAAAAGACTACTCTGCTGGGTTGTTGGATGTGAGTAGCCGTCATGTCCCTCTGCAAGAGTAACGTCATGACATCCGTCATCTTAGACGCAAACACGATCGGTTCAATCTCTGCGGTCGCATCAATTAATTGGGCATGCGCAATACAAATAATGGCGGCAGCAGCCATAGGCTCAGGCGGTGAATTCGAAGCAACTTCTGCCCAGCTATTGTGTGTCTACAGCCTTTTTTCTCAGAGTTACCCTCGTTTTCTGACACTATCTCACCTTCAGCGGTTGCTATGTTATGATAATGATAGCTCACATTACTATATGCTGTGTCGGGACGGCCGTCTTTGCACGATTGCAAACTATTTATGTTTTTTTCAACATTATGTATGCAGATTATTCTTCTCAGAGTTCGGACATGCTAATCCGTATACTGATCTTACATGAAACCCTCCTCTAGATTTTGCCTGGTCGTGCTTATCGCGTTGCCTGCAGTCACGCCTTCCGACTTAAAGAACACCGCTAAATTTGCCCTATGGGATTTCACCAACTGTATATATCGCATCGTTTCTGTACATTCGAAAGCTCCTCACTCATTTTTTCTAGTAAGTGGATGGTCGAACGGATTTGCGTTCATCTACAGCTTCAACGCTCCCCTTTGGACGATATGTCGATTGGTTATTTATTTTCTTCGTGGCTTCAATTGACATGTTATACATATACATAGGCTCCTTTGATGCAAGTGTGCATATCAGCGAGGAGGCAGGCAATGCGGCTATTGCAGTTCCTTGGGCAATTACTCTGGCCATAGGCATCGGTGGCGTCGTTGGTTGGGGTGCGTTTTGATTCCTCTTAACTGCTTACCCACAGGGTTTCTTAACCTCAGGCTTCGGAACTTTGTCTAGCTATAAACGTGTCGGTCGCCTTTTGCATGGGAACTAATCTTGAAGGCATATTCAACGATCCTCAGCCAATGGCACATATATTCCAGCAGAGCTTCGGACAAAAGGGTACACTTGCTATATGGTCTATAGTCGTGATCGTCCAGTTCGTGTCCTTTCCCATTCTATCCTGGGTTTCTTTAAATTTAGACCTTGTGCTTGTAGGTTCATGATGGGTTCTAGTATGGTTAGAGGATGTCACCACAGCCACCAGTTCTAAATACTTATGTTGTGTATCTCATAGTTGCTTTCTGCAAGCCGGCAGACATTTGCATTTAGTCGAGACGGAGGTGAGTGTTCAATTTCAAGGAGCGATGGAGTTTAGCATTTACATCACCCTCCAGCTCTCCCGCTTTCTTCGTGGCTGTACCGCATGAACAGCTTCACAAAGACGCCCGTTAACCCTGTGGTATTCGATGGCATTATGGCCATTCTTCTCGGGCTATTCGCATTCGCCGGATCGCAGGCTATCAATGCAATCTTTGCCATGTCGATTGTCGGCAACTATATAGCGTATTCCATCCCAATAGCTGCACGGGTCCTGAACCAAACCGAGAAGTTCAAACCTGGCCCCTTCTCACTCGGCGTATTGGTGCGTTCTCACTAGTCTTTCTTTCCTCAAGTTGGATTCTAAGCATCAGCCCATCTATATGCAGAGCAAACCCGTAGGGGCGATCGCCGTCATCTTCATGTCCGTTATGTCCGTTGTATTTTTCTTCCCTACTACCCCGAACTCGGACGTGGCTAATATGAACTATACCGTCGTCGTTCTCGGGGGTATCATTGGACTCTCCATTATATGGTTCTATTTCCCGAAGTACGGCGGGGTGTATTGGTTTACAGGACCTCTGGCTACCATCGAGAAGTTCAATCCGACTTCGAAGAATAACACTACCAGTAGAGGCAATTCGTCAGAAATAGTCGAGAAGAAGGATACTGCTGATGTAGCTGTTGCCACTGCATGATTTCAAAATTGTAGAAGGGCAATCAGAGTTAGTATACTAGGCTTCACAGGAAGGAAGGCTTCTCTTGGACTATCCGGAGTCAGCCTCTTTTATCCATTCTAACCGTGACAGCGTCTTAGCATATGCTTCATTTGATACATATATCATCCTTGTCTCAGCGAGCAGACCTTGAACGGCGACAACTTGAACGATGGGTTCAGTAGAAATGGGAGACCCCCACATTGTAGAATGTTGTCTGAACGATCAACTAGGGATACATGGTGTATTACTTATCCATTGTGACGTGAAACAAGTGCAGCACTTGTTGTAGCAGCCAATATTTTACATTTAGCCAGTGGCGAGCGGTGCTTGGCCCAAGGTTAGGACGTGCGTTGCGACTCGTATCAGGGTTACTTGGCAACGTGATGAGGTCACCTGACTGGTGTTATGCACTTGGCAGCAGGCGTTTGACGACGTCGTTACTACTCTTTCCTTCTTTCCTTTTCATTTGCCTCAGGCAGGCCTCGTTCATTCATTTCTTCAAATACACAATATGCTCTTTTTTGCACCTATCGTAGTGATATCTGCGCTCGCTAGCCGAGGTCTGTATTCTCTGTCAGTTTTAACTGACTGTTATAACTTACTATCATTCAACTTGTACCATAGCCTTAGCCGTCTTTAATGTCACTGTCAACAGCATGAATCTCACCACTGCACAAATTCTTGATATTCCTACGAGTGTGGTCACGACTGCTGTGTGTTAATGTATTTCGTCTTATCACATGCAATTTACATTGACGCCTTTGTGATCAGTGCGCGACTGCCTGCACAGCTGCAAACTCTGCTCTTCAGACGTGCACTGACGATGCTACCTGCCTCTGTAGCGCTGCCACTGTTGCTTCCCTTCTGAGCTGCGAGCAGTGCATGTTCACGAAACTCATCGAGGCCAACCAGAAAGCGCCAGACTTCCGTATGGGATCTCAGCCACTCCTGAGCGGTTCGTGCATCATCGTTTCATTGCTCTCGTCTGTTTATTAACATTTTACATTAGCCTACGCGACCTCCTGCTCTAGGGCCAACGTCACTCTTTTGGCCAATCAGACCGCTCTGCAACTCCCATTGGATTGGGATGGACCATTTGTCGCTGTTCTTCCTGTTCCTGCAGCGGCAATTGCAGTTGCGTCTGCTGCAATTCTAGGTTCCTCGGCGCTTTATATCTTGTCCAACATGTAGTGTAGTCTTATTGGATAGTTGAGTTTCAAGGTGTAGTATCGAGTGCAATTGATCGTTTCTGTATTACATCATTGCGCTTGAGGCCTACAATCGACAAAAGACAGAGAATGGAAAGAAATGCGTCAAGGTGTGGATATGTGCGCCGAAGAACACCGTGTTGAGTGGTAGAAATCGATAGATAAGCAAAGTGCCTTGAAACCGCATGACATGACATGGTCTTTCAAATACACGGACAAGGACGGAAAATAGCGTACGCCAATTTTACGAGTTGAATACTGAAGCCGAACTGAGACGCGTACGACTTTCATTTCAAACCTTTCGGCATTCGAACGGTGCACATATATAATAGGGTCGTGCTGTGTCGCTATCAGCATCTTGAACTTAAACACTTATGTCTAAGAATTCTTTCCCCACTCGCCAGCTTGGCAAGAATGGTCCCAGAGTCAGTGCCCTGGGTCTAGGAACCATGGGTGAGTGGATATACTCTTGATGCAGATCAGGATCTTAATGCGTTTTGAGCAGGTATGGGGGCCTTTTACGGTAAAAGCGACGAAAAAGAGTCATTGCATACATTAACATATGCCGCTGATCGCGGTGTGACTTTTTGGGACACAGCAGATATCTATGGGTCAAGTAAGTGCAGAATATATTTTACCTACAAACGAATAGTGAAAGTTGACTCTGTGCATAGGCGAAAAGCTCCTAGGAAAGTGGTTTGCACAGACTGGTCGACGATCGGAGATCTTCCTTGCGACAAAGTTCGGCGCAGTAGACCTGGACAAGAATGATTGGAGTACGCCTAACAGCAAGCCCGAATATGTGCGCCGCAGACTCCAGAATTCGCTCGTCGATCTTCAAACCGACTATATCGACTTGTATTATCAACATCGCGTAGACCCAAATGTCCCTATCGAGGTCGTGATGGAAACACTAAGGCCCTATGTTGAAGTTGGAACAATCAAGTGGATTGGTCTATCGGAAGTGAGCATAGCAACACTAAAGCGTGCAAGGGCAGTTAAAGGCATTGGGGAGAAAGTCATTGCAGCCCAAATGGAGTACAGTCCTATGGAGCTGGATATCGAGAGGAATGGGTTCGTTGATGCCGTTAACGAAGCAAGGATGGCTGTTGTTGCGTATTCACCGCTTGCGCGTGGTTTGGTGACCGGAAGGTGAGTTTCAATGCCATTTGACAATTGTAAAGGACTCGGAAAGTTGAACTTACGGTGCGCCCTAGATTTCGCTCCCGAAACGACTTTGAAGCAGGCGACATTCGATTGTCACGGCCTAAATTTTCAGAAGAGAATTTCCCGAAGAACCTCAAGGTTGTGGATGAGTTGCAACGGCTTGGTGAAAAGTACGGCGCGACGAGTAGCCAGATCACTCTTGCATGGATTCTGGCAGACCATCCCAATTGTGAGTGCTCGGTCCACCGAGCCGATAAAATGTATTGCTAAATAGTAAACTGGGCTTGGTGGTTGTAGTTATCCCTATCCCAGGTAGTCGAAACGCTGAACGACTTGAAGAAAACGCTCGGGGTGCAGAAATAGTATTGTCCAAAGACGATGTAGATGCGATTCGAGCGGTGGTTGAGGCGGCTGAGGTGGAGGGAGACAGATATCCTGTATCTATAGTAGCGTCTAACGGGAACTGTATAGCTCTCTCAGAATGGTCTGCTTAATGGGTTGTGTAGTAAAGTGTACAAAATCAATTTATCGAATTTCGGGCCGATTCTCACGTGCTTATTTATTGGAATCTTGGATTGTGATTGGCTCACTCAGCCTCACTGGAGATTGGCATTTCTCTTTGCGATGGCGACAAGGCTACCCCCTCCCAAACGAATCAAGACATACCATGGTGTTCCAGAACCAGAACCAGACGCCCCAGGCCCATCTCCCAACATTGTTGTCCAGTTTGTGTCCGAGGAAGATGGCCAGCCACTAGCACCTGCAGTGAATCTTCCGGCAAATACCTCGAGAGAAGGCTTGGAGGTCCTGCTAAATAAACTCTCTACTCAGGTGAGCATTAACACGCAGTTTTACACTTAAAGTCGATGAAATACTTTTAGGATGAAGATCCTGTTCCTTTCCAATTCCATGTTGCACTCCCTGACGGTCCAGATACAAAACCAGGAGCACCGACGCGAATCGTCATTCAAAAATCACTAGAAACAGATGTCCTTGGCCATTCTTCCGAAGCTTTCAGTCCAGAAGATACCTTCGTTGTGTACTGTTCCCCACAGAGCGTTTTTCGCGTACGACCTGCAACACGCTGTTCCTCAACATTATCTGGTTCGTTACCTGGACTTTAGTTCTCAAAGCTCATTTAAAACTGCATACAGGCCACTCATCTCCTATCCTGTGCGCTTCCTTCTCTCCGACTGGGAATCTGCTTGCCACGGGCTCAGGGGACACGGCTGCACGTCTTTGGGATCTAAACACAGAAACACCTTCCCATATTTTGACAGGGCATGTTGGGTGGGTTTTGTGTGTCGAATGGGAGGCGCTAGAACGCAAGCTTGCGACCGGAGGCCATGATGGTCATGTACGATTATGGGATCCGAAAACCGGTAAACCCATAGGAGAGGCTATGAAAGGTCATTCAAAATGGGTTACCTCCCTTTCTTGGGAGCCAATACATATGTTAGTGGGAATCTTTCGTGCACGCATTTCATGTGACGAAGATATCTCAGAAATCCCTCATCGCCACGCGTTGCGTCTTCGTCGAAAGACGGTAGTGTTCGAGTATGGTCCACCCTAACGCGAAGAACAGAATTTACGCTAGGTGGCCATTCTGCCAGCGTGAATGTCGTTAAGTGGGGCGGAAGTGGACGCCCAAAGGGTTGTCTCTATACAGCGAGTAGTGACCGGACAGTGCGGATTTATGATGCAGAAACAGTAAGCAGCTCTTTAATCTAAATCAGCTGTATAGTCTGACCAACAACGAAGGGCCGATCCATACATATATTAAAAGATCACGCACATTGGGTGACGACGTTGGCTCTCAACACTGATTTTGTTCTGCGTACAGGGCCATTTGATCACACAGGCAAAAGGCCTGTATCAGATGAGCAAGGTATTGCAACTTGTTGAAACTTATTGCCCTCACACACTTAATCTCCCTCCAGCGCAAGAACTTGCAAAAGCCCGATACGACAAACTCCTGGCGACGACGCCTGAACTGCTCATTTCAGGCTCGGACGATCATACCCTCTTCCTCTGGTCGCCCTCTACATCAACAAAGCCCGTTGCACGTCTGACTGGACATCAGCGGCAAATATCGCATGTGGCTTTTTCGCCCGATGGACGGTGGGCGGCATCTGGAAGTTGGGATGGGAGCGTGCGCCTGTGGGAGGGCCGTACAGGCAAGTTCGTGGCAACCCTCAGGGGCCACGTCGGCGCTGTATACCGCCTGGCGTGGAGTGCGGATTCGAGGTTGCTGGTTAGCGCGAGTAAGGATAGCACGCTTAAGGTATGTGATACTTATATTGGGCGTGCAGGTTTAATGACTATGGTTGACAATAATGCTAGATCTGGGATTTGAAAACATACAAGATCAAGACAGAATTACCCGGACATACGGATGAGGTATACTGCGTGGACTTTGTCGCCGATAAGGTGGTTAGTGGTGGACGTGATCGTACGTTAAAAATGTGAGTGTCTACGTTATAAGAGTTCCACTGTCGATGACATTGCACGATAGATGGAAGAATTAAACCAGGAGGAATACTGAAATGAAATGGTACACAACATTACTGAAATCAATCATGTACTTCTCCTTACGCTGTGATCTACCCTGGCATCACTTTGAGCCACTTGTCATAATTGAACTGCACTGAGCACCCTTCGCTATGTCTTCCATCAAGGTAGCAAGTTTTGCCACGTTCCACGTACACGACATACTTGGGGAGTGGATCTTCTGGCCATGGCCACTCTGTCGTCTCCTCCCCTCCCGCCGTACGTATCGCATGCGAATATATCTCAATATTCTTTCGCTCTGCTGTTGTACTTGGCGCGTCCAGGAGCTCCTGACATTGGTCGATGTATCTGTTTTAAATTGGAAAAGAGTAAATAATAAGGATGAAGAGACGTACCCTTGGTACTCCGCTTCCTCTGTATCAGACACCACTGGGTCAAGAAGGCGCTTTGTAATCGCCTCCGTCGAGGATCGGTCGAGCTCCAACGTGGTAGAGGTATTGTGCTTTGGATCTGAACGCACGACGGGGGCACCGGCAGGCTTCTTGGGTGGTTGGGCTGGATTCGAGGTCATCCATTGTCGCACACCCTGTACAACACTGTAGAATTGAATGCGATGAGACTGGAATCTAAGATATTTGGTGGCTGGAAATTATTACCTTGGGTGTTGCGTCCTACCACGACGTCCGTGCGCCTCGAAGGGGCTGTGGTTCATGTCTTTGGCGGTCTTGCTAAGTGCACCACGATGAGATCAATACAGAAATTTAATGTGACAGAGACGTACCCGGGGAGCTTGAGTGTGCTATTCATGGAGTACGCAAAATGCTTCCCAAGGGACGTGAACAATAGTGGACGGTAGTACTCCACCCAAAAATCGCTTCTGTACTTGACAAAGTCGCGCAATGCAGAGTCGCACTCTGGAAGTAGATACGCGGGCTCAAGATGCTCTTCACTGAACCATTTGCGGTAACCTTTGCGTACGGGTGGAAGCGTAATTGTGCGTTCTCCAGCAACCCCTAGGAAGAGGTTGATTGCGGTTTGTTTATCAGCATCTGTTGAGGGAAATCGTTATCGAAGAAGCGGGATGCGGAAAAAGAGAGGATGTACCCAGAAGAGAGTTGGTGTAAAAGCGTCGGATGTTTTCAATGATGTCGCGCGAGTGACTGTTCCAGTGTGGCATGCGCCGATAAGTCTCTACACGATTGACTAGAGCACTTCCGGTGTATTGGAGCGCAATCGCTGAAGAAAATCTATCAATGTAAAAGCATTTCGGAGTAGGGGATGCTTACTGTCTCCATGATCGTGATACATTTCAGTGAGCATGTTCACCGCATCAGAATCAAACGCAAGGTTAGGAGTATCGACGACCCCGAGTGCATATAACTGGTGTCCAAGCGCTCGCTTTCCAAATACGAACTGTGCAGCATTGGTGCGGTCCAGACAGTCAACGCAGTTAGTACGACAAATTCCATTCTGCAAGAGAATGCTCTGCCTCCATTCTCGGCCTCTAGGATTAATTAGATGATGACAAGTGTGAAGAATTGGTCACTTACTCATCCTCGGCATTCATTTGCAGAAAATGGGAGTAGGGTTCAGGCCCAGAGTGGAAAAAGCTTGTCATCTGTATTGACTCTTCAGCAATGTCCTCCAAGTAACTGATTACATCATGCGTCTTTCTAGGAGGTGTCATTAGGAATCGCGAGATAATAGAAATAATGAACTCGACACTCACTCTTTGTATGCACGAGACATGTCCCATGGACGATATTCCATCTTTTTATCAGCAGGTAAAAACTGATTCAGATAGCTGACACATTGTGTGTACTCTTCAAGAAGCTTTGACTCGCGCGGGACAGGCTCTCGCCGCTTAATGAGGTTTAGGATCGTGATGGGCGCACCGTACCGCTTGAAAAGGTCGTCGAAATGCCGTGCGGCAGCGGAGTAGAATGGATCGACGACATTGACTGCAAATTGTTGAATTAAATGCAAAAGGAATGAAAAGGTGTTCGTACTTTCAATGGGCGGTTTGGGACTCATGCTGGTGGTTTCTTGTGCCCAGTAAATGGGTATGCTACCCCGGTACTGTGGTTCGTTCAAAAAGAGTAGATGATGAAGAATGTAAATCGACTCACTTGGACATAACTTGTGTAATTTGGGCTTGGCCGACGGCCGTGATATGTTTTGGTGGCCTGATCACGTCGTGCCGGGTAGTAAAAAGGTGTGGTCAGCGCTTCTGCTACGATCTGTTCTGTTTCCACTTCGTTGGCGACGTTTCCCTGGGAACATGTAAGTGGAATGAAATGAAGGGTTGCTGGGCAGCTAATCAACCTCAGCGTTAACGCCCCGTTTGAGATAACGAGCACCGGCAAAATGTCGAGACCGGCGAGCGATCAGAGTAACAAAGACTACACGGCCCAGAACCGTGAGTTCTACAGGAGATGTTACCACGGATTCAGAGAGAGTACGTGAGAAGAACGTACTGGCTTGGTCGACATGGCCATGTACCAATGGTAAAAGCCAGGGGGCACTCAGGCATGGGGTATCCTCGTTGGCAAAAGGAGAAGAAAGAAGATGGTAGTTCCAGGCATATCTGTCATTAAATGGCCATGCTCCTTCCATATGACGACTTGACTTGGTCAGGTTGTGTTGCAGGGTGGAGGTGAGGTCGTAAGTGTAACTATAGAACAATCAGATCAAGATATATCTAGGTGCCATGACTTAGGCCAGACCTGAAGTAAAAATTCTTGGACATGTCAACTTGTTTGAAGATGTTCATTAGACGCTGCTCCTCAGCTGGCCTGTCGACCTTATGATTGAATGCCACAGGGATGATATCGGTACTCTCGCAGTGGTAAAGGTAATGACCACCCAAAAGTGCGACCACGGATCGTTTGGATATCAGTATCATATACCAACCAGCAGTGAATCGAATGAACCCTGATGAAATGAGAATTGAAATTTGACGAAACAGATGCGCATACCTGCGAGTCCAAATACCACACGTGCCTTTCCCAAACCACCTGAGGCGCGATTTCCATCATCAAGCATCTTTAACATGGCACTCATCTGCCTGCCGCTGTACTCTGCTTCGTCCTCAACAATGATGAGCTCATCCTGACTGGTCCTGTCGATCTTGATGATTCGGTGACGTGATTCTGCTGCATTTGAGGCAATAATAAAGAACCTAAGACGGTTCTCATAGAGAATAAACTTGTTGAAGGCGGAATACGAGCGAGACGGAGAGTCGTCGGTCATGGCCGCATTGGACAAGTCGCGACGCGGTGAGTCACATGATCTCATTTCCTCTTCTTTATGCCTCGATGGTCTTTGTCAAGTCGAAAAGCCAACTACAGGTCATTGAAGTCTCGTCGTCGCCTGAGCCTGAGCCTACGCGCCTGTCAGTACGCGTAAAGAATATTCCGGTCATAGAGCTCACCGACGACGACGATGATGACGCGCTTCCTCAGAAACAGCCTGTCGCTGGCCCCTCTTCGCGTCGTAGGTCCCAGCAACTGGGACGTTCTAGCTCTGTAGAGAATATTCCTACTCATTTCTACAAAAAAATGACTCCGGTGCCTCTTTTCCTGTCAAGCGACGAGGAAAACAACCCAATGCCTTCAACAGTTGCCCCAGCCCCTTTCCCTCTTGATGTCGATGTGGACTTTTCTCCACCTACGAAACCTCAGATTATAAAGGAACCTGACTCTGAGCCTGATCATGAACCCATGTCTGACCCTGATCCACAGTCTATTGCTACTGCACACGTCCTGGAGATCGTTCCCGATGTGGAGCCCGACTTTCTTCATGCAAAGATTACCCAGCATATGTTAAATCACCCTGACCAAGATACACCATCAGTTGTTGAACACATCTTGCATTCTCTGTTTGAGAATAATAAATACCCCAAAGTCGACCGCTTTGGTAAGGGAAAACGTAAACAAGAGGAGCCTCCCGATGGTACTGCCTCGAAGAAGACAAAGATCGACTACACCGACAAGTATCGACCGAACAACGGCGGCCCACACTACAATGAGCTTGCTTTGGTACGCTTTCGACATTTCTTTTTGCTTTCGCGTCAACTCTTTGTGTTATGACAGGAATGCCTTCAAACCTCTTTTCCCTTTGTATCTAAGCCCTACTTGCGGCAGATCCTCGCCATCGACAATGGTCTCTATGCGCCTGCGCACATTTCTCTTGCTGCACAAGAAAAAGAGTACGAACGCCAACGTGAGGCTGGCGAACGAGTTAAACTGCCTTATACACGGCGAACTACTCCATATAAGCCTAAAGGCAAACTTCCAGCTACCCAAGACGAGGAATTTGAGCGAGAACACAAGTGGCTTCTTGATCACCTGAAAGGCCTCGACGAACGAGCTGACGAGGGAGTAGTTAAAGATGAGGATGAGGACGATGGTGAATGCGAGAATGGGGTCGAGTGTGGTTGCTGCTTCTCGTCCTATCGTTTTGTATGTTCTATCTTCCTTGAAAATTCTGTCAATTAAACCCAATCTTTACAGGACAAGATGATACAATGTCCTGAAACGCACCTCTTCTGCATGTCGTGCATGAAATCCTATGCATCTAATCTACTCGGAGAGCACGATCCAAATATTAAATGCATGGATCAGTCTGGGTGCAAGGCGCTCATCCCACCATCCGAACTCAAAAGATTCCTTTCAGAGAAGTTGATGGACCTGTATGAGCGTATCAAGCAACGTAAGGAGGTGGAAGCAGCTGGCCTGGAAGGCCTGGAGGAATGTCCGTTCTGTGAATGGGGGTGCGTTATTGAAAACTCGGACGAGAAGTTGTTACGGTGCGGAAATTTGGAGAGTTGTGGGGCAGTTAGTTGTCGTGAATGCAAGAAATTGGTCAGTTTTCTTCTCTTTTTCGATTATTTTCCCAACTGAGATCTTTTATTCAGGACCATCTTCCGAAAAGCTGCAAAGGTGGAGTCGCATGTGCTGGCTTCGGCGTTTATAAATTTGATATCTGTTGTAGAGATGGAGGAAGACAAACATCTGGATGGTCGACATGCTGTTGAAGAAGCCATGAGTAAGGTCTCTTCCTCTGCTGCCACCTTATGATAATTAAATCTCTTCAGCGCAAGCTCTCATGCGAAACTGTCCCAAGTGTAAAAAACGTGAATCTTTGTCTTTCATCGTGCTTTTAAGCAATGTTGACAAATGATTTCCTAGCCTTTATAAAGGATTTCGGGGTATAAGCTCCTGCTGGTTTCTTCTGATGGTGGTAGCTCACGCTCGACTTACCTCCAGTGCAACAAGATGACCTGCTCAAATTGCCAGACCCTTTCATGTTACGTTTGCCGCCAAGTCATATCAGGCTATGACCACTTTAATCAGGCATTTACTACTTTTTTTACCTTTCATACGCATTATAAAGTAATTATTTCTCTCATTCTTTTCAGTCATCGCTGGGTGCACCATACGTCGGAGGCAGTAACAACCCAGATGCTGGCAAGTGCCTTTTGTGGGACAATGTCGAGCAGCGGCATGCCGATGAGGTTAGCCATTAGCTGATTATTTCTTTACACACACTTACCCGGTGGCCTTTCCCTGGACCTTTTAAGGTCAAAGCCGCTGCTGAACGCGCACAAGAAGAATATAAGCGTGAGAACCCCGACGTCGATCACGAAGCTCTCAAAGTCGATCTTCCGGTTGCCCCACCTGTCCCCCTGAACCCGCAGGAGGCGGTTCGTCAACGGCGCCAACGCGAGATGCAAGCAGCGCTCGTCCCTGAACTGGCAGAGTTCAATCGACTGCAGAATCTGGAACGAGCACATCAAGCGCTTATGCGTGATCGGGAAGCTGACCTTGCCCTCCTGCGCGATGCTGCGTATCGCATGCCACATCAAGCGGCAGAGTATCAGAGGAGAGAAATCGCGTTGCGCGCAGAAATGACGAACGATCCTACCGTTTGGTATCAGCTTAGGACTCGGCTAGAGCATTCAAGGACAAGGGTGCAGCAATTACAGATGGAAGTGAATCGGTATGCTGCACCGGCACCTGCTTTTCCAGTGCCACAATTTGGTATCCCTGCAGTGATACTGGCACACCGTCCACCTGCAGTACCAGTACATAGGCCGCGTGCCCAGGTCAGGGCGCCCAGGAGGCGGCATTAGTGCACTATGGTTGTCTGACCATTTGTAAGGGCAGTCTACGAAAACTTGTATCCCTTTTTCATTTAGAGGCAATTATGAGCTTGATGTTGAACAGATAGCATCACCGCTGTTCAGCTGACTGGACCAAGCATTTCTGCGGCATCGCCGTGTTGTCCGGGGGGTCCGTTGTCCTCGCAGACCGCATATGGTGAACCTATTGTGTCGTCAATGCTTGTTTCTAAAACTATGTCCAATCGACCCCTTCATTTTTGAGCAGTGATATAATGATATACTACAGGCACATCTTGGAGAGTGTTTACTGTAGGGTTCCAGATACAAGAATTCCCTGTCGAAACTTTCCAGAGTCTGGGGCGAATGGTTGCCATGTAGCTCCTTGACCAAGTGTTCCAGCTCCAGAGTGAGGAGATCCTTGGCCAAGCGTTCCGGAGTGAGGAGGAGATCCTTGACCAAGTGCTCCAGCACCTGAGTTCGCTATTCGAGGGATTTATAATGTTACTGATATGCTTTTTTTGCTTTGATTTTGAGCTTACGGGTCAAACCAGTGGTGTTGGTGGTTGGTGTTTGCCCAATGTTATCATGGGTTGCCGTTTGTCCCCTGCTGTCAGTAGTTGTCGTTGTCCCAGTGCTGTGTGGGAACCTAGGACAATGTCTTTCAAAAGACAATTCTGTGAAAAAATAATCTGTAGTTGAATGGGGCGGCACAAGATTTTCGATAGATTGGGCCGCACCTTTGCGAAATCCACGATCGATAGGAGCAGCAAATGTCTTTGCAACAATTGCAACAAGGAAGACAAGGTAGAATTTGTTCATTGCGTGGTGTGATGCTTTGTTCTTTAGGGATGAGATGAAGTCGACCTGGCCGGCAGATAGAGAAAGCGTAACAGAAGACCGTTCCTTTTATAACTTAGACGAGTAGGCGCAACGATGCAATCGGGTTTACGTCTATTAGAGGATATGATGTTGTGGGTGAACGATGTTAGTTTACAGGTTTCTATCTGCGAAAATCTAGGACGCCACAACAGCGCCACAGAGTGGAAGACAACCTAAAGTCATGACTCCAGGCGTAAGCATCCATTATTTAGGCTTCATAACAGGCGTCACAGAACAGAAAATCCGGCGAGCCACATTGGTACAGACAAGCTCCACTTGATAACAGAGTGTAGAAGCTCGACTGCCGGCGCATCGCAGTAAGTTCAAGCTGTTGAGCCGGTCGTGAGCCTGAGGATGCTTTCGATTCGTGGTGTTGAATGGATCCAAATTGTAGTTGTGAATAGTGTTGATGTGTGTATTCGTAGCTTCTGTAGATATCTATCTTGAACGAGCACATCACGGCACGTTCGGAATCATAAAGCCACAAGGTTGGAACTAAGCATCGAATTCGTTGAAGTAAAATCAAAATTATTTCAAGCTCCGCCGCACTTCAGTAACTTTTACAACGGTCCTCATATTTCTCCCCTCCACTCAATTAAAGGTATACAGTGCCCCTCCGGCATTCTTCCTTGGGGATACCGCTCCCCAGCCACTTAGGCAGCCTCCACAACCAAGCCAATGCTCTTCAAATCCTCTGTTGCCAACTCGATTTCTGCGACTGAGTTCTCTACACGATCAACACTGCGGATGCCAGGAATTGGGATGACTATTACGTTTATGGGTCAGCGCTCGACTTTGAATTTGAACGAAGTCGGAATCAACTTGCAATTAGGATGCTCTGCAAGAATCCATGCGAGCGTAATCTGTCCAACTGTGATCTAGTATTTGTCTGCAAAGGCTTTCAGCTTTTCGACGACCTTGAGGTTTTTGGGGAAGTTCTCGTTCGAGAATTTTGGCATGTATTTCCTCATATCGCCTTCACCGAAGTCGGCCTGGGATGTAATCTGTATTGTATCCATAATGCATCTACATAGAATGGTTGAGGACCTCACCTACCTTCCGGTAGCTAGACCATGTCCCAAGGGGGCGTACGCAACTATCGCCATACCTAACTCGTCGACAGCATCTGCAAATCCAATTTTTTATTTTTTATTTTTTTCTCTTTTTCAATGGAGAGTTCAAAAGGGCTCAACTCCATCGGCGCCGCAATGACTTTATCTCCAATGCCCAGTACCGCCTTGGCTCGTTTCAAGAGATTGATGTTTAGTTCCGACAACCCAATCCATTTGATTACACCATTGTCTAGGAATGGTCGCAAGGCTTCTAAGACGGCTTCAATCGGTACCTCAGGATCAACGCGGTGTTGATAGTACAGGTCAATGTACTCCGTCTGAAGCCGAGCAAGGGACCTCTGCAATGCCCTGACGATGTACGAGCGTTTACTGTTACCTTTTCGCTCAGTGCTGTTCGGTTCCCAGCTGCCGAACTTGGTGTCTACCAATTTTGTTGAGCCAGTTGCCAATGAGGCTTGAGGTCCTCACCTGAACATTGGGGGTAATTAATTATTGACTGTGAGAATTACCTAGGCTCGGTACTGACAGTATCCCAAAAGGTCATTCCTCGATTGGCTGCACTGGTCAAAGCATCGAAAGAAGCGTTGTCATCGATAGGACCCAAGAATGCACCCATGCCTATCGGGGCCTCTCTTCAACTTTTACTTAGCAGTGAGAGGTGTAATATTGAGGACCATGGTACCAAGACCGATCGCGCTGATCGATGGACCATTCCTTCCTAGATTACGAACAGGAATAGGCATTTTGAGTGTTACCGCTCATGTGATGAATCGCGACGCGTTGATCATGTGAAATTGTGACAGGCTGTGAGGGTAATAAACCTCTTTCTTGCATGGACCACCACCATCAGCCCTACTACGGGCACGGTGGTCAATTCTATGTCCCACATCCTCCTCCGTTCCCTCAACAACCTATCTTAAGTCCCATTTCCCCTCACATAGCAGGTTACTATGACCATCGTACAATTCCTCCTGAGGCGCCTATCTCTCCTTGGCATGCACTCCCAGTCAATTTCAGGCCAGACCAGAGTGGCTGGTACAGTCAAGTCCCGCCATCTCCAAATACTCCTGCTGTGAATCATTCAGTGCCATTTTCACCTCCTGGTCTTTCACGAGGGGACCCACCGCCACCACCTAATTCTGTTCAGTCTGAGCCGCCGCCGAGCGAGATCATAATCCATGACTTCTGGAAAGGAAGATTTGCTCCATTCCCAGGCTTTAGCTCTCGGCCTGGACACCTCTCCGCAAGGGAACCTTTAAAGGTCAAAATTACTGCACCAACAACGAAAAAAGCTACCAAATCACTATTACAACTACTTCCACCCAAATCATTTATGACTCTTCCAATAACCCCTGAATCTAGCTCCAGCGAAAGCGAAATCTCAACAACAGAAACCCAAGATGTCAGCCATCTTCTTTACCATGAATCCTCATCTGACTATTTCTGTTCGCAGGTATTCCAATTTGATAAATATGTAAGACGCATACGTGTACTCCTAAATGACACATCTGATGTACCCTTAGGCAGATGTCTTTATACCTCAGTATCTAAAAGAAATTCAGAAGCAGCCACATAATCTCTTCCCTCTTCCACCTGTACCTGTATTTCCCCCTTTGTCTTATCTTCATTCATTTCTTCTTCCAAAATTTATTCGGGAACTATCCGTGCCCCGTACCGTAACAATTCTTTCATCCCCTCCTGCGATTGAAAGTCCTCCTTTGCAAATTAAAACTTACCATACACATTGGCAGACTCTTCTTGGTTGGGAGCTCGACAATTCCACGTTCGAAAAAGAGAAGATCGTACTTTGGAAAGTTGGAATCAAGATCGCAATCTGGGTGGATGCCGAGTTCGTTCTCGCAGTCCCTGGTATCCGAGAGAATTACCCACGTCTCGAGATTGGAGATCTACTTCACCTGCGCGAAGTACACGAAAACCTTCAGAGAGGAAGTGGTGTAGCTTTTGAAGGCAGGGTGACCGCGCTGCGGAAGAGAGAAGGTCTTATTCGCAAGTCTTTTTGCTACCATCAAATTGCATTTCGCTTACACCAGAAGACTAGACTTGTACTGCCCCAACCTCAAGCACCATGTCCTACATCTACCACCAAATCCGAAAACTCCTGGAGGCATCTACACTCCTAACGATCTATTACCTTTCTTATTTAATATCTCTTTTGTTGCTAACGCACGCCCTCCATTTATTATGGATACTGCGTCTTCCACAATGGGAGTTGCATTGGCGGACCCTGACCCTGGCAATTTGGCTCGAAAATGGCTGTTCCCAGAACCTGAGGACCTGAACAGCCCATTGGTCGTGAAGACAGTCGACCGTTCCTTTAGAGACGAAGATTGGATCGATCAAGGCTTGAATGATGAACAGAGGGTATGTGCCATCAAGTTAGTTATGTTCCACCTACAATTTAAACTCAGAAAATTGGATATAGTTGGCAGCATCCTCAATCGCACTACACCAGACTCCTGTTCCATACCTTATTAGCGGGCCACCTGGTACGGGTAAGACAAGGTGTGTCCGACTTCATAGCCTCTCGTAATCTGTATTTACCCTTGTCTTCAGAACTGTTGTTGAAACCGTTTTGCAAATCCTTCGTATTCAACCCGAGGCATGTATACTCCTCTGTGCGCCCTCGAACCCTGCCACGGATACACTTGTCCTCCGTCTTCGTACTTTTCTACAACCCCATGAGATGTTGCGGCTCAATGACCAGAACAGGACTTTCGCTGAAGTTCCTATCGAGATCACACAATACTGTTGTATGCCCCGTCATTCCATGACCCTGCGCATATCGTTTCTGATTTCACTTATAGACATTGAAAATGATAAATTCTCTCTTCCTCCGTGGAAGACACTCATGAGCTTCAGGGTTATTGTTTGCTCATGTGTCGATGCTGGTATACTGGCTGCGGCGCACTGTACAAATATGATATTGATACGCATGGAAAAGGAAATGGCACACTCATTGCATCCCCATCGCCGTCCAAAATATCAAGTCACGCCTCATTGGACCCATCTTTTGATTGACGAGGTCATTTTTAGGTTGTAATGTTTCAGGACAATTTAACTCACAACTGTTTGTAGGCAGCACAGGGCTCCGAACCAGAGCTTCTGGTTCCTATTTCAATAGTGTACACTTATGTGCCATTCGAACCCGAGTGCAAAATTAATGGAGAAATAATAACATCAATACTTGCTCCTCAAATAGTGCTTTGTGGTGACCCCGAACAACGTAAGACTTGTAATACTTGAGAATGTGCGTTGCTCATATAACTTGTCTCTCTAGTCGGGCCCATTGTCACTTCAGACAAAGCGAGGACTGGAGAGCTAGATATATCCCTCCTTCAGAGGTTGTTTGAACGACCATTGTACGCCGACCATGCGCATGCTAGGTCAAAGGGAGCACCTCTTCTTTTGTCTGAGGTGTTTAAATTCACCCCATTTACAAATCTGGTGAAGGTATGCAATATAACTGATTTCGTGACCACGTTCACGTTTAGTTGAATGTCGCTCACGCACTTATCTAGAATTACCGTAGCCATCCGGCAATTCTTATGCCGCCGTCTGCGATGTTCTATAGCGATTCGTTGGAGCCCTGCGCTTCCAATGGAACATTATCTTGGACAAGGCTCAATAATCCAGACTTACCCTTAATGTTTTTTGGCCATGAAGAGCAAGAGGATTGTGTCGATGAAGCAAGTATGGCTTGCCTGTAAGCCTTGGAATTTACTCACACATCTGATATTAGAAAGCAACGTGGTTTAACAAGGGCGAGATTGACAAGGTGGTCGAAGTAATTCTATCGTTAATTCAGGAAGCGGAGAGTTGTTCCCCTCCTCTGCGACCAAGTGAAATAGGAATCATGGCTCCATGGAGGGAGCAAGTTTGGAGGCTTCGTGAACGGCTAAGAAATGAGAAGCTCAGTGCGGTTGATGTGGGCACTGTAGAGGTGTGATTTACGATTTCAGCATTATTGGGTGGATGTGGATAACATTTCATTCTCTAGGACTATCAAGGAAGGGAAAGCAGAGTTGTCATCATATCTTGTGTTCGGTCAACAGCGCGCTTCCTGGAGGAGGACAAGGCGAAAGGACTTGGATTAATTTTTGAGAAGAAGCGGTATGTCTGATAATCTATATGGTCGCCCTTCCTCATGCCTTTGCCCAGAATGAATGTCGCAATTACTCGAGCTAAAGAACTTCTCGTCGTGATCGGGAATGGCTCTATTCTAAAGCGAGATCCTTATTGGAAAGGCTTCCTCGAATTCACCATCCGGAATAAACTGTGGGGGCAATATGTTATCTTTCTGGCGAACCTGACATTTGGTTTTCAGATATGTAGGGCCCAAGTTGGATTTGGAGATGCAGGGAAACTACATATCGCGCTTAGAGTACGTTGCAAATTAGGACTGACTGAATCATGGGATTGAATAAAAAGCTAACGCCCTGTATTTCAGGTCGAGATATATTGACACACAAACAATCGAGTCGGAGGAAGACAGAGGTGTCGTTTTTGCGGGAGGCTTAGCCAGAGATCTTCTAGCTGAAACTTAGCCTTCACGACGGAACATTCGCAGGGCGATTGTTCCGCACCGTACAAGTATTCGGGAAGAATCGAGCTTCGTCACTCTGCTGTGCAGAGTTTAATCCCATCGCACTTCGTTTGCGTTATGCCCCAGTAAGATGATACACCTACCACCCAAAACCGGTAATTCCCTATCTATTTTTCTGCTTTTCTCTCGTTGCGGTAACCATGAGTTCCACATCCTCAGTCAGTCTATTCCGACAGTGAAATGCAGCTTCCGGTCGATTCTATGCACGCAGGATATCGGGCGCCCGCTACCTCAGCTGACTCCACTACCGCACGAATATCATCGACCTCTTCTTTGGAAAGAAGGATTTCCACACCCTGTGCTTTTTCCTCCACCCGCCCGACATTCCGACTGCCAGGTATCCGTATAACTAAGATTATCGTTCGATCAGCAGTCTACGATGAGCGCCTCGTGATGCTTACAATGTGGGACCTCCGTCAGCTCGATTGCACGAATACTCAGATTCCATTTGTACATATATCCGTTGTCCTTACACCGGAAATCAGGATTCATGAAGCTTTTTACGATAGGCTTTCTGGAAGCGAACTGTTTGTATGCTTGAAAACTTGATGATTGATGTAGCAACTGGAAATATGTGTTCTAATAGTAGTAGTCGTAGTTAGTGCGGACGAATTGGTACAGGCTGTATGACTGGAAAGGAAGACGGTGTTTCAACGGATCACCAGCAACACATCGTCGTACAATGCCGCCTACTAGATCACAAAACCCTTAACGCCTTGACGACTTGACATTAATCATTTATTGCTAAGCGTCTTCATGTCTTCAACCTTGCCCCCTGACAGTGATCAACACAAAGATTACGACCGAGACCCATCCCAATTTGCAAGGGATGAGTCTTTTGAGATTTGGTCATGATGGAGGGGCGCTGGAAAAGGTTTATAATCAACTCTGCTAGATTGGTCTTGTAACATACGATGGAGAGGATTTGGTAAAATAACTTTCTTGGGTTCAGATGGTTTCTTTTTTAGACTTTCCTCAATTGCGATGGGTTCTGGTGGCGAGTTGCACGACAGATTAGATTAGTAGATAACTAAATAGCCTGTTTGCTTACTGTGAAGTGCATCCTGGTCCGGACTGTGCTTTGAGACAGGAATGGCAAGGTTGCCTATCACGAGGAAGAGGAGAGTGACAATGAATATTTTGAGCATTTCAAGGGCTTCTGAGGGAATCTTCAAACCAAATGGGCTGGCCAGCAGTAAAGGAAATCACAGAAATAGTGCCATATCCTTATAGCTCTGAGAGAGAGGCAGTGGAAGTTTCGTTGATTGATTCATCATCCCTAATAGCCTTGAACGTCGAAAAGCAGCGGAAGTTTGGTTCCCAATACCTAGATCATCGAGGGCTTCATCATTTGTTTTGATTCGCTCGCAAGATCTACAGAGTTGACAGTTTGGGTGATGAGGAACGAAAATGATCGGAAAAGACTGGCGAACCCGAATGATTCAGTATGCCCTGTGATTTCGTCTCCGAGGAGTTCGCGGTGGCTCGTCAGGAACTGTTGACGGATGCCATCGAAGACAACGCGGCAGCTGCTCAACTGGCAACATCAGGGAACACTATGAACCGAATGAAGAAAGTCATTTGGCCAGACAGCTCCAACAGGATTGCGACGAAGCCGAGCGCGCCGAGCGAGATGCCCTAAATCTATGGGATCAAGAAGGATCAAGAGGAAGGTCAGCGATGTGACGAAAAGGACACACCGCGTGACGAGGATCGAAAGAAGACAGCCAAGTATATCGCTAGAAAACCTCCCTGCATACGCCCTAGCGCGCGTCAGTAAGGGTCTGTACGTCGAACTTTGGTACTTTTCGAACGAGGGGATCACGGCGGGATAGAAAACCAACGCGTCTATCAATCCGAATGCGATGGTTCATGCCATAGACAAGGACGATGTGATGACTCTTAACGCCGGCAGCCGCAACGAAGACCCTACGCGAAATCAAGCCAGACAGGGATCTGATCATGGAGCAGTTCATGGTGTTTGTCCCCCGTATCATGGACGCGATCGACACGGCGGGTTGGACTACACAGCGCAAGGAGATGATGCGCAACCTATTCACGCGCCTGCAGTCTCACCCTTTGCGTTTCACAGCCGACCCTCTTCATCGGCTGGCACTGATGCGATACCTCTGTGAGCAGATGCAGCTCTGGCATCTGGCCATAGACACCCCAGGGGTTGGGAAATAGGCTAGCTCAGCGAACCACTCTTACATCTGGCGCTGTAGACGTTAGGAGGGAAGACACGTTGAAGACGGATAGGGAGAGAGAGATTACGGTGTGTGTTCTTTATCTTGCGACGGTACCATCCCTTTCTGATGGCTTTCCCCTCTAAAATTCTATCCCTTCTCCTTTAATCCTTCCCTTTCGTGCATTGACATCAGCATCGACAATGACATGGGCGTCATACAATTGTATGGGCTTCGGCACTGGCACTGGCATTGGCAACGGCAACGGCACGCGACGACGACGTCATTATCGGATGATCAGGTCCAGGCACAGGTCCAACAATTGGTGGAGGCCAAGCTTGCGCAGATCGAGGCAGGGGGAGGCCGATCTTCCACGAAGCGAGGGCGCACAACCGACGCGCCAAAAGGGGCGTAGGTGGCGCAGAGGCGGCTCCCCATCCGGCGATAAGTCCTTTCGCGGCTAAGGGGGTTTTCGCAAGAGCGCAGGCAAGCCTCTTGGGGCCTGTGCGGTATGCCTCCCCACCCCATCCGGCACTGCAGCGCGCATGGGACAACAAGTTCGATACGCGCGAAACGGTTCAACAGACCTCTATGTCATAACGGTAAGAAAAAGCACTGAGCTCTCGTCAACATTGGATCAACTATGTAATGATCCGATTATTTAGTAGTCAAATGTTTTCTTTAGTTATGGATGCAGCTATTTCCCCAATTGCGAAACAACAACTGAACAAAACCAGTCTGCGCACGAACAGCCAGCCAGGGTCCCGCACATACAAAAACGTCCGGATTGGTATATTACCACGTGTTTGACTCCCTTGCGATTAGTTATGCGTCGAGGACTCGAGTTCGTGACTTCAATGGTGATGCGACCGCAAGCATGAGAAAACGATGTAGTGTGGTATTTTGTCTAAGAAGATCGAGGCACCATGCACACACTCGAATATATAATCAGTACATGTAGATTATTTTCAACGCCAAAAGATCTCTAGATTTGGACAGATGGTGCAAGAGGGGGATGGTCAGGTTGAGGAGCGTCATTGCTGGGAAGAGAAGTACTTCTTTGATATCTGACCATTCCTGTTAGACGCAATTGGTTTCAAGCAGTGGTCGAAATAAACGCACTTGTAGAATCAGTCAAGAACGTGAAAAGACGATCGGATCCACAGTTTGTTGAAAAGCTCCTATAGATCACGAACAGGCTGTGTCATAACGGACCATGGTCAGAAAAGCACAGCTCTCATCATCTATGTAATGATCCGACTATGTAGCAGTCAGATGTTTTCTTTGATTATGGATGCAGCCATTTCCCCAATTGCATAGGCTGCAAGCTAATGCACAGTTAGCTTTCGCAGTAACCGGCATTGAATAAGCATAAATTACTGACTCGCGTATGTGCCGATAGTAGAGAGGTAAGACGGAGAGGTCTACGACGCGGACATTCTTCGTGCTTGTTATAATCATATGTAGTCAGGCATCGCGCATTACACCATGTGAGCGTCTCACCTGTAAACCGTCAAATGGGAGTTGACGACCCCAAGCTTAGATCTAGGAAGCAGAGAAGCCGTGCCAACAGAGTGATACTAAGTTGTACAATATCGATAACTCGACTTGAAAGGGACGAATCATAATCAAGGAACTTACACCGCAGTTAACAGTTTGTTTCACAAACTGAAATACAGAGGATTAGTAGGTATACTCGTATCAAGCAAACCTTGGCCGTACCTGTTCCCGCTGTGCATCGGTAGAAACATTAGCAACTATCAAATGATTTTATCAGCATCTTTGAAAAGTATATGTGATGATCAGATCACCTGTTGGGAAGATCTCTTCCTCGAAACCTCCAAAAAAGCAGGCGTTTGGAAGAAATTGCGTACGTATGCAGTGGCTTTCCCCGAAAACCACCTGTCCCATTCTGATTCCAACAGGTTTGGATTAATGACTGGGTAGTCGTCAATCGATGTGGAATTGATGTGCTGAAATTGTAAATTCAGCCCTAATTCGCAAATTTAGTGTATCCTTACAATTGTACCCCGGGAAAGGGCCATTGAGACATAGCTCCTGTTTGCTTCTTTGAAAGGCTGTTGGCGAGCGTCTATCAAGGGTTCTTAATCTAGTACCATACGTCGAGCAGTCATCGATTGAGAATTAATACCAGCCATCCTGTGCCATGCTTGTACAGCTCTTCTTCTTGATAAGTTTGTAAAAGTAGATCAGTACACTCCCTCGCTGCCGTTTGAAACGCTTGTATCACCTGCGCTTCTAGTCCTGGAACGTACGGAAGTGCATCATATGGTTCTTTAAGCAGGTATGTTATAATCGTGAGAGTCCTTTCATCGGTTGAGAGTCCTTTCATCGGTTTGGGTAAATCATGCACGCCTCCACTATTGACAAGACTTACCGATCCTCGTAATTCGCGCCTACCTCCCGAAGATCTACCTTGACAGGGATCCCTAGAAGAGTCAAAATATCCTTGTCGCCAATTCCAGGAAGTTAAAAAAATTGAGGTGTGCGCATTGTCCCAGCCGATAGTATAACCTCGCCATTGGTCTGTATCTTGGCACACTGCGTCGTTCCGTCAGGGAAACGGAATTTGACACCTGATGCGACAACAGTTTCAGAATCAGTGCAGTTTCAGAACCAGTGGGATTGAGGCTCGTCACGAGAGCGCCATTGTAGAGTATGGCTAGGTTCCTTCTCGAAACGACAGGGTCGGCTGGAAAGTATGTAAGGCCTGAATCCAGATGTTCCTGTTAACTGACCGTATGCACATTCCGCAGTAACCCTTACAGAGGACCTTGATTCTGACGAAAGAGTATAGAACACTCCATTATTGTCTCCTTCGTACGCATTCGCATTGAATTCATGTCCAAGCTGGATCGAGGCATCGATAAATTTTTGATGTGCACTTGGAAGAGCAATGAATAACGTTATGCGGGGTTAACATCAAACTCATGGGCCTCACATTGGCAAGAAGGCAGGAAAAGACACATGGACAGGGCCAGTCGCGCCAATTGTATTGGACTTGATAACAAAACCGAACTCATCCAGGTTGCTCCAGGGTCACAGCCTGTCAAATCATCCCATCCAGGTGGTTTCACAAGGTTAGGGAAGTTGTGTGACCAACCTTTCTCATCGCCGCATAGAAACGATCCCAATTCCATCCAGGGTTTCCCAAGCTCTCGATCGCATCGTAATCTTCTTTTGCTCCGCAAATCCACACCATGCCTTTGATGGCTGAGTCACCTCCTAGAATCTATAAAGAGCAAGCTCATGTTCAGGAGAAGCCAAAATTCAAAGGGGTATCTACCTTTCCAGAAGAAAGATTGACCGTTTGATTGGCTGCGTACATTTGAGGTGCAGTCTGCAATAGTTGAGTTACATGATCCTGTACAGACATTGAATACAAGACGTAGGTTGTAAAACCAATCGATGTCCGTCCCGACAAACTTGAACGAATTTTCGGGAATGGTCACAAGGGTGCTAAACGTCATAAACCGAGACATGGCTGGATTGAAAGCCTAAAGTGGGCGCACTCATTGACCCCAGATGGCCGCGCTTCAAGTGCAAGGACTTTTTTCGTGGCATCTATTGATAACCGACGTGCAACGGTCAAACCAGCCGTTCCTCCTCCGACAACAATCTAGTAAGGTTTATATGAATGGATGGACACATACGTTCTGTTAACATACATAGCTGGAGAATATTAGCAAGGCTTGAAGGAAAATGAATTGAATAGCGTTGATGACTCACTCAAAAGAGGTCCGAAGCAGCAGAGACTTCCCCAGAGGTGCTGCCGCCTGAAGATCGATGAAAACACCTTGTACAATCCCTGCGAGGGTGAGTAGGACAGGGGTGGACGCAATCATGAGATAGAATCAAGAGACGACATTTTCAGGGTACAACCAGCTTAGTATAAAGGAGGTTTACGTCTAAGGCCCGCATAATTAGTTACACACGTGAATCACAGATAGAGAATCAAAGGAGGCTTTAAATTCTCAGTCGCATATAAAGGAGTGTTCAGTAGCAATGCCAAGCATGGGAATACGACGTAGCGTGGTCTTTGTCTAAGAAGGTCAAGGCGCCATGCGCACTCGAGTATTTATTTGTACGTCAACGATCTCTAGATTTAGCCAGATGGCGCAAGAGTGAGATAGCTAAGTTGAGGAGGGACTGGGAAGAGAAAGTACTTCCTTGATATATCTGAAGCCATTCATATCCTATGCAATTGTATTGACAGTGGTTGAAATAAACGTACCTGTAGAATCTGATACTGGGACAATGGCGTAATGGACTTCTTGTTTGTATTCCGCTTGCTTTCCCCCTTCTGTCACCTGATCAAAAATGACCCAGCCAATCATGCATCCTCCAGCTACCTTTCCCATCCCTCGAGTACCATCTAGAACTCACTCAAATTCTCCACGGTACGCACCCCTTCAAGTTCTTCTATCATTCACTTCTCGGAATTCCCCACCATCCTCCCACCTTACGGCATCCAGCTCGAAACTCAGTGACACTGAGGCATCGGCATTCAAGAAGTTTCGAGGCTGAGATGTTCTCGCTAATCCAACTTCTGCGTCAGAGACTCGGAATCGTTTACCCTCGAGGTTCCTTGTTCATGTAAGCCTTCCGTCTTGACCTTTGTCAACTTTACTATCACCATAAGCCGTCCTCCACTACATCCTACGCCAAATCCAAGAACCATCAAGTCCTAACCCTCTGATTAAGCACTATGACTTTACATATATAACTGCTACGCGATATTCTGAGCCCCTGACTCCCCTTTGTACCAGTATCACCCAACACGGTGATACTCCAAATCATGGAGTTTTCGAAACACAGGGTTTAGAAGTTCTAATGGGGAGCGTACGTCGTAGCCGTACCCCTGTTCAGAATATCATAATAGCATTATCAAATTCGTTTGACTCTGCGCTGCTTGGGATATGACAATGTTGGGAAATTAAATGCACCCACCTCACGGTCGGCCTAGTAACCCGATCTCTCCTCGCCTATCTGGACCCTCAGGCCTCATTGGAGTCTCGATGATATGTGTTCTCTCTCTCTATGTCATCAACACCTCTACGACTTTGGGTCCTTGCGTTGTCTGCGACCGTTGTACTTAGGGCTTCAGAATTCTCTGTTTGGGTCTTACTACGCCTAGATAGTCAGAGCATCTCACAAGTCTATGTTTAAGCTCCTAGCCCTTTGTTGATTCTCAACATATCAACTCATCTCACGTCTTTTGACAACTCCACTCTCTCATTGGGTCTCTGCAGTGTTTCTCCTTACAATATTAATCATTGTTCCCATCCTATAACAGCTAATTTGCGGACGTCTAGCTAACAACCTTCATTGTTCTGTTATATTCCTCGCCATTCCGGCACAGAATGCAGCGAATGCAGCCAAACTTGCCTTCTCCCTGCTGACCCAGATCTCAATTCTGTATTCCAAAACTTGAGATAGAGCTGAAGTCGACTGACTTAGCGTGGGATGTAAAGTGGCTGTGCTTTGGGAAAGTTACTTGCACCGCAACTATCAACGACGAAAGCCACGCAACAGTGTGCGCATTCATCCATCCCACCAAAACCCTGCTCCCGTAATCTTGTCAGCCTCGAAGCACTGGAAGAAAATGGGCAAGTAATTCTGACATTTTATCACCTAGAAATTCAATTAATTTTTAGACATCTAGATTCCTTTGTAGATCTGAGGCTTGAAGGGCAAATTGCTAGTACACCTGATGGCAGAGCTGAAGCTCGCAAGTATATCGAAGAAAAAATCAATGTGCACAGTTCCATAGTTTGCTACTACAAGAGGCGCCAGAATGCCCTTACCATCACCTGTCGAATCCCGACAGAGGTCCTTGCCACCATTTTCCTTTCAGTCGCCGAAGATACTGAGGTTGATCCTTTATATTTGTATCGCAGGGTCCCAACGATTTACTGGATCAGACGAATATCGCATGTTTGCTCCCACTGGCGTGAGGTGGCACTTTCAACTCCAGACCTATGGTCCACGATACGCCTCGACTCGGATTGTCGAGCGTGGGCGCTTGAAATACTTCAACGTTCCAAAGATGTGGAATTATCTGTGATATGGCGCGGACCTTGGGGCAAGAAGTCGTACGATGCATTACACCACGTTCTTGCTTCTCATCTACCTCGCATCAAAGATCTCATCGTGGGTCGTGGTACTCAGGCTATCGGTCTGGATGAATGTCGAGAACTCTTTCGGTTACTGGGTCAGCGGCACAGTATCCCACTGAAGGTAGAACGGCTTGAAATCAGCCCTGTCATCAGATTCTCCGACTCCATGGAAATCTATGATAACCAGCTCAAGATTCCGGACACTATTATCACAGCATCGCCTTCTCTGAAGCACCTCTCGCTCAACGGGTATGGAATAAATTGGGACCTTGTTCATGCATTCGAAAACCTGAAATCATTCAGCATATCTTGCATCCCCCTGCACTTTCAACCATCAATGGTTCAACTTTTGCGTTTTATTTCGCAAATGCCCCTCCTCGACACACTCTCAATTATAGAAATTACCCCTCTTCACGAGACATTACCATCTCATGGCCCAAAGAAGATACACATGAAATGCCTTAGACACATCGAAGTCTCATGCCGCTGGGCGTCAATCGTTGCAATTACCTCCATCTTCGACCATCTGTCATTTCCTGAGGCAAACATTAGCCTTAAATTTTCCCTTATCTATAGTGGAGCAGCTCCACCGGCAGCTCTGCAGAATTTGACCCAGAAGATGGATGACGTGACTGATGGGGTAGTTTCAAAGCTTACTACCTTGAGAACCACGATTCAATGCTGGAAGCTAAAAGAAAAACGACTGAAAGTGGTGGACTTTTTACCACCAGGGGAACCCCCTACGATTGAACTTGATTTTGATGAATTCGCCGCAGACTTCATTCCGGGGCTCAATGCGGTCATTTTGCAGTCCTTGCGCCTAAATCAACTTGTATCCTTGCAAGTGGTGGACAACCTCGATGCAGCTGTTTGGACCATTCTTGGCAACCTTCCTCACATTGAGCAACTCAAGGTCTTTGGTCAAGAGGGTGCCGTCGGTTACGGTGCCGAAAACAGTACAATTAACGCGTTGCTACATGGAGTACCTCAAGCCACGCAGTCAAATGCCAATAATCGGCCTGACAATGCCCTGGTGCATCTGGCATTCCCGGCTTTGACAACTATCATTATTGCCCGTTGGCATTTGGCTGGTATGCCAGGTCTCCGCGTCTCTTCACGGAGGATGACGATTATGGAGATGCTTTTGAATTGTGTAGAGCTACGTGCCAAGGCTCAATTACCCCTCAAATTGCTCAGGATTGAAGTTTGCCTAGGTGTGGAATCTAAGCACCTCGCTGATCTGAGGCGTTTTATCGATCTAGTTGACTGTGTTCAAGTTAATGAAGAAAAAGATGAATGGGGCGGTCGACTTGGAAATGATGGTGGCCATCCCAGCAGTGGCTTCAATAACTATGATGACTTCGGTATGTAGCGGCGTTTAATTATTCTAGTTCAAGACTGTGTTGATGAATTCAAAGATGAATGGGGACTTGGAAATAATGGTGGTCATCGCAGTGATTTCAGTGACTACTATGATGATCACTTCAGTGACTATGATGACTATGGTATGTGGCAGAAGTGCATGCATTAAGTGACTACAGTGACTCCAACGATTTTAAAGGTGAGGTCTGGTAGAAGTGTATGCATTAAGAATCGATTATATGACTCAGAAGCATCTTGCATCAAAATCTATTCCGTTCACCGAACACCAAGCCAACTTGGAGGGAATGTCACTCTTACTACGTACATGCGCTACTGCTACACACTCTCCCAAGAACTCACGCTGACCTGGCCTCTATGTCTTTGATATCATTGCTCAATTTCTGACATCCATCTCACCTCAGTTCTATCGCTTTTGTACGTGATTGTCGTTTTGGGCTTTAAAAATTCCAATGCGCACAGATGTTCAACGATTTCAATGTTCACTGTATTTCTCCTGCAACATTTGCAGTTATTCTTTGATGCATTTAAGGCATAAGGTTTTATCTTGTGAACGCCTACACGAATCAACAGTGTGGGCAATGTCCACATGAGTCAGCCGTTGACACGGTACCCACCACGGAAGGATTGTGATCGCCTACAAATGTTCTTGAAACATGTCGATGACAGAATTGAAAACTCTACTCTCGACTCCGCAATTGTGGATGATGCCTCCTTCGAGAGCGTCTACAATGTAATAACAGACCTACTCATTCGCAGTGCAAATGACTCTTTTCAGAGACCTGTTCCCTCGACACCTCGCTCTGCAATGCCATCTAGCCCCACCATTCGTCTCATTGTCGCTGAGATTCGCCGGGTTATTCGCCTGGTGTCTGCATCCAATGCTCTCGCTGACCGTGGTGTTGACAGGTTACTCATGACAACTTGGGCTTCATTGCAGCAGCTTCATACACTCATCCCCGTCAGATCTCCTTTCCGACACGTACAGGACTTATCTCAAGAGCATCCGGGTAAACTGCGTCAGCTACTCTATGCTGAGGAACGCCATTATTGTTACGAAAGAAATCGCATGGGGTCTGACTTTCGTATCAAAAATATACTCGCTGGTGGGTCTTCAAAGCAGCTTTACCCTCATCAGTTTTCGACGCTCCCCCTTGCACTGGAGGTACCTCCGCAGGATCTTAGTGCTGCGTATTCTGATCCTCATATTGTTACCGGCCCCAGTGGTGTTCGTCAGCAAACGAGGGAGTATTTCACGCACCTATACGAACGTCATTCGCGCCCTCTCCAGCCAAAACCGTGGATGATACTTAGACGTTGCCTAGGTAACAAGCCAGCTCAATAACATTCCATTCCATTCCATCGCGATCGTTTCCAACGTCTTTCAAAAAGTAAGTTCAAAAGGACAATACCAGTCTTCTCCTATTGTCCTTTTTCTACGTTAATAAACCGTGGCACATATTCTGCGTTGACATCTTACTCCCCTTCTACTACACGATGAGCGAAGGTTTGTGGGCAATGTGCTTGCCATATGATTCCGACTCTGACATTAACATGTTGATTGGTAGCATGGGATCCTGAGAATCCACCTAGGATAGGAAACCCCTTCACTTACGATGAGCAAGCCGATAAATTCTGGTCTTTCTATAGGGCCGAAACAGACCTGTATGACTCAAATATGTTAGGGACATGGAAAAGCAACATGGAGATCACACTGATTTTTGTGAGTTGTTCCGGCGCCTTTGATCGAGTTCTCGGCTGAAAAGCCAATAGGCTGGTCTTTTTTCTGCCACAGTCACAGCGTTCATCATAGAAAGCCAGAAACTTCTCAAGCAAGATCCCGCGGACGTTACAAATCATCTCCTTGATCAGCTGTTAGCTGCCCAACTGCAGGCAGGAGCAACAAACACTAGTTCATCCGCCCTACTACTACCTTCTTCGGTCCCCACTTTCCGGGCTTCTGGTACAGCAATTACCGTTAACATTTTGTGGTTTACAAGCCTTGTTTGCACTCTCGGTGCAGCATTGTGTTGTATTCTTGTGCTACAGTTGGTGCAGCATTTCTCTCGACGAATTCAACAGCCCACCCGGCCTTTGGAACGCGCCAGAGTCAGAGTTTTCCTAGCAGATGGAATTGAGAGATGGAAGATCGATAGTGTTGTGGATTATATTCCGACTCTTCTCCACATGTCCTTGTTCCTATTCCTGACTGGACTTATCGTCTTTTCAGTGGGCCTCTCCATTCCAATTTCTGCCGTGGTCGTAGCAATTGTCTTCTTATTGAGCCTCGTTTATAGTGCTTTGACCCTCGCTCCCGTACTCGATCTAGCAGCGCCCTTTGAAACCGTGTTTACTCGATTGTCTGCTCGTTTATCAGCTTTCAAATTCGACTTTGACAATTCCGACCCTCCACCTCCATTGGATGTAAGCGCACTGGATATAAGCGCACTCGTATGGGCACGCGACAACATCACTGATAATCATCGATTTGAAAAATTCTTGGAAACTGTGCCAGGCTTTCTGATCATGCGTTCAGAGGAGGAGGGCATGGATTCAAAGGAGGAGGGCCATAATACGTGGAACGCCGCTTACCCCGACTCGTCGCAACCCTTACAACGTCGGATAAGCCAATTACTAAGGTCCTGTTCCTCGATAAACTCTATGGATTCAAATGTCAATCAACATCGAGCCTTGGTCTGTATCGAAGCGCTCTCTTCCATCTCCCAACACGAAACAAAATATTCTCCTCAACGTACTACCGAACAGTCGACAATCACCCAACTCTCGAAATACATCACTCTAGCCATCGCTCAGAAACATAGTCTTTTGCTGATCACCAAGGGCATATGTACGCTTGTCGTGCTAGCTCACCAACATTTCTTGTCCAAACCGGATCTCGTAAAACTCCCAAATGAACTTTTTTCAATTTCCCGAAAAGCTGATGAGGCTTTGAGGAACATCGAGACAAACCGAGACGCTTTAAAGGCGCATCATAACACGTATTTCTCCCGCCCTCATCGCTACGAAGGCATTCAGCAGGTCGCACAACAGTATTTCGAAATGCTGAACACTCTATCCCAGTCTCTGCACACCTGGAGAAGCGATGTTGCTCATCCATTACGAGAATACGAGAAAGAGAAGCGCCATGATTTGTATTCGTGGTACTCTCTACTTTTTCAAGACCGTTACTACATCCTGTCATACCACAATCCAAGCTCCAATACATCCGTAAAGGTCGACCTTTACGCTCTCCAGGTGATGGCATTAATGAGGCGAATAGGCGTCTATCCTTCACTTCCAGAAGTGACGTCAGAACCATTTCCTAACTCGCAAAAACTTTCTAAGCCCCTCTGTCAAGAACTTGACCCTCTATTTCGACTCCTTTCCCTCCTGGAACCAGAATTAACCAGCGATCAAATTGATTTTTCTCTCGATACAGAGCGTAAATCGAACGAATCCTGGTATCGTCAGGTACCCTACCCGAAAGAACGGCCGATCCTTGTTGAATACCTCGGGCCGTTCAGTACTGTTGCCTACATCCTGGAAAACAGCATTGGCAGTCGCTCATCCCTTCCAGTCGTCGCCTTACTCGATCTCGTGCTGAGATTCAAATCCTTCGCGCCACAATTGGTAGAACCTCACATCGTTCGCGGATTCCTCGACAACATTTTCTCTCAACGAGGTATACTTGCTACTAAATATAGCCAAATTTTGTTCATAGCAATTCTGCGTGTTGTCCTCGATTGGGAGGTCGGCTACGAGTCTACATCTTCAAGTTGCCCCCTTTCCTCATCTGACACCACATTTCTTCTCGGTTTCCTACTGAAGATAACTTTTTATGACAGTGCTGTCGACAAGGCTGAGGAGTGGCTTGTTCATCCGTCATTTTCTCGTTCCGATATCGACAGTGATGCAGATGCTGACACCGTAGAAATTCGAATGCAGGCCGTCTACAATCACATTACTGCCCACCGTCATGGTCAACAATGACCCTACCTGCGTGCGTTCAAATGGCATCCAAATACTAGGTTAACCAGTGAGGAAGTTTTGTTGGTTAGACATTCTTTCATCTCCCGAACATCTCATCTTATCTCCTTTATCACTTTCTTATTACACCCTCCTTTGCCCTTTACCCAGCCCGTTCTCTACCTATTACCAAATTAGGACACCATGCCAAGCAAAGTAGTATAAGTAGGACTCGAGTTACGATACCTAGGCCTCAGAATACATTCTTTCCACCTGTCTATCCCGCCTGAGGCCTGAACAGTGAAGCGTTAGAGTACATAGGGAAAAAAAATAAGATGAGATGTTGGTTTCGCATCCTTGTATTTAATTCACCTTTTTGTTGCCCTTCAGATTGGTGTTACTTATCCCGCTGACGAGTGTTCAATGGTGACGCGATGACCAAGCATGAGAATACGACGTAGTGTGGTATTTTGTCTAGGTAGGTCGAGGCGCCAAGCGGACTCGGATATTTAATCAGTACATGTAGATTATTTTCAACGTCCAAGATCTTTAGATTTGGCCGGATGGCGCAAGAGCGGGATGGCCAGGTTGAGGAGGAGCGACCTCGAGGGGCTTCATTGCTGGGAAGAGAAGTACTTCCTTGATATCTGAAACCATTCCTGTTAGGTGCAATTCGATTGGCAGTGGTTGAAAAAAACGTACTTGTAGAATCAGTCAAGAACATGACAAGACGATCGATACCGATGCCCCATCCACCAGTGGGTGGAAGACCGTGCTCGAGACTAGCGAAAAGATTGAGGGTCACAATAGGTATCATAAATTAAGGGACGTACGCATCAATGAAAGTCTCATCAATACCCTGGGCCTCGTCATCTCCCTGTTCCTTCTGCCTGACCTGCTCCTCGAAACGCAGGCGTTGCTCGAATGGGTCGTTCAACTCGGTGTAGGCGTTGCAGAACTCCTTGCCACACATGAAGCCTTCGAAACGCTCGCAGAGACCAGGCCTGGAACGGTGCCACTTGGCGAGAGGAGACATTACTTGTGGGTGACCCACTGAAGATTTCAATAGTGTGAATGCAAGAATCAAGGAGAAGTTGCAGCAAAGACGTACCAATGAAGGCGGGTGAGACACAGAGGGGTTCAATAAATTCACCAACGAGCTATGATAGAGTTAAGCGGAGACATTCAGCATAACAGCAGAATCTGCCACGTACCTTGTCAAGAAGACGAGCATTTGTGCGAGGCTCGCTGCAGTCGACATTGTGCTGACAGCGACAAAGTCAGATATCACGCCATGTAAGTTAAATGATCGTTACCTTGATGCAAAGCTCCCTCAACCACCTGTTCGTCTCTTCCGTATGGAGAGTCTCACCGGGAGGGAAAGTGACACCGAGCTTCTCCTCAAGAGTCTGGATCATGTCATGGCGCTTCCAGGGTCTCTGGAAATCGAGCTCGAGCTGTCTTGCGCCTTCTTGGCCCTTGTTGCCATCGGGATGGTAGATGAGCTTGGTAGACCCGCCGGTGAGGTACTTAACCATTCCCTCAACCATTGCTTCCGTGATGTCCATCAAGTCCTCCATGTCAGCATAGGCCATATAGAACTCGCAGATGGTGAACTCGGGGTTATGCGTGAGATCGATGCCCTCGTTCCTGAACACACGGCCGATTTCGTAAACACGATCGAGGCCGCCAACAACGAGCTCCTTGAGGTAGAGCTCGGGGGCAATACGGAGGTAGAGATCGAGGTTGAGATCGTTGTGGTGGGTGATGAATGGCTTAGCAGTCGCTCCTCCTGCAAGGAGAGATGTCATAGGCGTCTCGACTTCCATGAAGCCCATATCGTCGAGGAAGCGACGAATGTAGTTGACGATCTTGCTACGCGTGACGAACAGCTTGCGCGTATTGTCGTTGAGAATGAGGTCAAGGTAGCGCTTGCGGTATCGCGTCTCCTGGTCCTTGAGGCCGAAGTGAGACGAAGGAAGCTGGTGAAGGTTGGGAGAAAGAAGTTGAATATGAGATGGTGATATGCTTAGTTCGCCCTTCTTGGTACGAGAGGGTATGCCAGTTACACCAACGATGTCACCGCGACGGAATATGTCGTGCGTGGCAATGAAGGACTCTGGATCGGCAGCATCTCTGTATAAAGAATTAATTAAGGTGCAAAATAACTGCGGCTTATACATACTGTTGCGTGGCCATGATTTGAACCTTGAAACCCTCGCCATGAAGGTCATAGAACTTGAGCTTGGCTCCGCTGGCACGGATGTTGTGAATTCTACCAGCTAGGCTCTCAGTGACACCGTCCAGCTTGGTGCCAGGTGCAATCTTGCCCTCGGCACCGTAAACGGCAATATACGACTGAAGGGAGCGGGTGATATGAAACTTGTGCGGGTAAGGATTTGGTGACTGAGTTTGCTTGAGGTTCAGAATTTGGCGAGAGCGCATTTCATAGTATTGCTATCATGCACGCGATCAACACAAAAAGATAGATATCGAGCAGAGCAGACGTACATTTGGGTTGAGCTCATCCTCATTCGGGCCAGCAGGCTTGGACTCATCCTTGGCCTGGGCTTGAGGTGCAGGAGCCTTTGCAGCCTTTGCAGCTTCCTTGGCCCTCTGCTTTTCGCGACGCTTAAGCTCTCTGTGGATGACATCGATAAACATGATAAATAACAAATAGGTCGATTTAAAAACTTACTGCTTGGAAATGAGCTCGCCGGTGACGGGATCCTTGTGGGTGCCAGTAGGTTCAGTGGCCATTGTTCTACGCAAGTATGATATGCGATTTTTTGTGACAAGGGTGGATCGGATGGGGGTTGGAGACAGAAAAGGGCGCAGAAGCCTGAGCATTCACTTTTTCAGAGATTTTTGTGATCGAGTCAGATGACGATCACTTGTTTACTATTATCTCCCACAATATCCTGATCGATAAGATACTGCCTTAAATCGCCCTTAAGCTTTATATGTAGGTCTCTTAATGCACACGACCTGGATTTGTGCTTGATCCAGGCTTCTAATGTAGCTCTTTTTTCCATTTCCTACATTCAACGATTGATTACAACACAGATATACGAGGCGGACTATGGCAAGCGAATGAGCTCTACCAAAGGATGTGAGGAAGGGGAGATGGGTCGGGTGACTCGAATAGACTGATGTTTGAAGTTCATGGAAACACGATAACTAAAACCATACACAACGAGACGACCGAAATAAAAAAGACAGGGCTGCAGAAGAGTAAAAATATGAGATGCAAGGAAAGATGTTCAGATTGACGGGGGACTTGCCGTTTAGCTGCCCTTGGGGGCCTCCTTGTAGGAGATGGCCTGCTCTTCGTTCATGGCAGTGATGATGGTGACGAGGAGGTCCTTGCCATCATCGAAGCCAGCCTGGATCTCCTTACCAAGATCACTGTCGGGGACCTTGACATCATCCTTGGCGGTACCGTCGTTGGTCATGAGGTTGAGGTAACCATCATCAATGTTGACCTAGATAGACGAGATCTGAGCGAAATCTCAACGATAAAGACTCAAGTTCTACTCACGAGCTGGTATTCATTGCGGCTGACGTTGGGGACGTCCATGTTGTGGGTGGAAGGAGAGATATCTTCCTATTTTGATAGGTCAGAAGAGATGGGAGAAAAAAGCATCCATGACTTGCCAGCTTTTTGCCAGTGAAAATCTGATGAGAGAGATATTAGTTTACAAGATCGGGACAATCGGTGTGAATGACTTACGTCGATTGCGACAAGATGGACCTTGGCGTGACCGTGCTTACCAGTCTTGGAGGTAGACATGTCGACAATCTTGCAAGGGCGGCCTAGAGAGCGTATTGAGCAGGGCCTAAATAAAAGGATGTAAAGCTACAGACCCTTGATAACGACGTGACCGTTTTTGCGAAGAGCAGAGCATTGCATGGGGAAGGTGAGCGAGGCACCTGCGCTCGCCTGTGTGATGTTGATTGATTTTTGAGCGATAAGTGGTGAATGGTACGAAGACTTACAGACTCGATAGTCTGGTTGTGCTGCTCGTCGTCGGACATTTTTGCGGATGAGATAGAAAAAAAAAGAGTGAAGATCTAAGACAAGCAGGTGTAGATGAGAGCAAAAGTCCAAAATTTTCGATCCACACCAATTCACACTCCGACCAATTATGTAAGCTCATCCGTTAGCGACGCGCCGTTGGTTAAGTGATTGCACTGCCCACTGCACGATTACCACCATGCATCCTTTTGCAGGAACCCCCATATGTCCACGATGCTCAAAGTCAGTTTATGCTGCAGAACAGGCAAGTCTCTATCATACTTGTTACTTGTTATGTTTACCAATCCATGACCTCATCAGGTAATGGGTCCTGGCAGGAAGGTATGTGATCCGATGGCCTCGAGGCTGCCACAATCTCACTTGTCTTCACAGCTTTACCATAAAGTGCGCTGATACCTGTAAAATATTATAGATCGCATTCTGAGTTTTTTAAAAAGCCATGTTTAGCGTGCATGATCTGCAACAAACGCTTAGATTCGTATACCCTTCTCGAGCATGATGAAATGGTTAGTACATACTAGTTTCGATCATTTCATATGTCAAAGCTGACCACGCGACTCGACAGCCCTACTGGTAATTTCAACCTTAATTTCCTTAAATGTGGTCATAACCCTGTCTTTCCATACAGTAAACCATGCCATGTTAAGAACTTTGGCACAAGGGATCTCAGGCGTGCCAACCTCCCCCAACACGATATCACGCTTGATTCTGATCGAGGTCGCTCAACCTCACCTATGCGCACCACCCTAAGGACGCCTCCGCGTCTGGGGTCACCCCTTCGCAGATATGACGCTACTGGAAGGGTGGTATCGGACCCTCATATCAGCCCGCCACGCCTAGCATCACTCGCGACAACGTCCATATCCTCTTCAGATTCCTCAGAGGGCTCAGAAGCTCAGGACGACGAACCAAGGGATGATACAGACGCGCCCACGACACCTCCGCCTAGCGCACCAGAGTCCACTCCTGCAGTAACAGGCACGCCATCGAACTCTGGAAGGTTTGGACTGACTGGTATCCCCCGCACTGTACCGATCACACCGACTCGTAGTGCGCCCGTGCAAGGCCGACTACCTGGTATCGATTCCAATAACGCCTCACCGGTTCCCCCGCCCATAATGCAAACTGCGACTGGGACGCGCTACGGCGCCGCCCTCACAAACAACTTGACAGGGTCCCCGAAGAGGCAGTGGACTGCAAGCTCAAACCCGATGTGCCCGCGTTGCGGGAAGAGCGTCTATTTCGCAGAACAGGTGTGTGGGCATTTCTATCAGCAGGACTACTCTTCTCTCTGTGTGCGTGTGTGTGATTGGCATCTCAACTGATTTATTTTTGTTTCGTGTTACAGGTAAAAGCGGTGGGGAAGACGTTTCATAAGAATTGCTTGCGCTGTGTTGAGTGTAACACCGGTTTGGACTCGAATCGGCTTCGCGATCATGATGGGGACCCATTATGTGTGCGATGCTACAGTAAGGTGAGTAATGGTAGTTGTATTTTCGCGTGTGCTCAAGTCCGCTTACCCGTTACTTTACGATGCAGCTCCATGGCCCGCAAGGCGGCGGCTACGCCTTGTTGGGCAAAGCCGGCGGCTGATCGCTGCTTGTGCGACCCACTTTTGCTACTTATCAATGGCACCGAATTACAAGCACCCACGAAGGTTCCAAGTGTACCTCTGCGATGGCAATTTATGACAGAAGATTGATATCATTACCAGAATTTCCTGGATTGTTCCGTGTCTTGTGTATCTAGAGTAGAATGCGATTCACATTATGCCGTAATTATCAATACATTTTCTGCGACACGCCACTCGGAAGTAGCGCCTTCGATATCCAGTGGGCGTTGGCGTTTTAAGGTCAGCGCATTATTTGGTTCGCTCTCATTCCCCTCACTCAACGTAGCCGACGCCCGAGACCCTGCGGAAGCTACGATTTCAGCATCGGAGACACCAAAATTGACATCTAGGACAGGGTGATTGGGGATATGGAAAATAAAGCGGCGGGGCTCTACGTCCAGCGTAGCCTTTTCGATTTCGGTGCGAGACTTAAGTAAATAAATTAAAGGTCATCAATATCTAAAATCGAGGTAACGAGAGGCTGATAGTACGCACAAGCTCAGGCACTGCGATTTTTATGAAAATTTTGCCAGCTTCTTTACTCCATGCCCACGTTGGACGTGTTGGTTCATGCCCCGATTTCGGTGGAGTTGCAAGAGCGCTACCTTTTGTGGATGGGGATGAAATTGACGCTGGCTTGAGGATTCCTTTTGGTTGGTTGTTGCTGGATGAAGTAGCCGGTGTTACCTCCTGGATAAGCGGCTGCTTTGTAGGCGCGGTGACTTGCGCCGTAGACGTCGCGGTTTTCACTCCCTCGGTGACAAGTATTGAAGGGACGTAGACTGTACGAGGCAAAAGCTTTCCCTTGGAGGCGATATTCGGCGTGCCGATCTGACGCGACAGTACAAGAGAAGTCTGGGCTTCAATGCGCTGGATAGCTAGTTCTACACTCGGTGTCAATATTGAATAGCCGAGTAGGTCGTAATAAGGAAAAAGAAGAAACTTACCTACTATGAAGAGCTTGAACTCGGGATCGGTGAGGGTACGCGATTTGACGGACGTATTATATACACAGTCAAACACCAAAGAAGGTTTTCCAGCTGAGTGTGGTGTGTAATTAGCAGCTGCGTACCACAAGTAGAAGGGATAAAGATCGCGTCTAACGCGAATTGACATGATACTATTATGTTGGTCCGATGGGATTCCAGAACACAACATACCTTTATCTTTATCCTGTCTTCCATTTGAGACCACAACAGGAACGTACCATCCGTCTGGATTGAGTTCATCAACATCTTGACCTTGCATTGCGCTGTGAATCATTTCCTCGCTGCCGGGCGGCGGCGGTGGCACATTTGAATCCCATGCAATGTTGACGAATACCTTGCAGCCCTGGGGAACTGAGAAGGGGGCTGAATCAGGAGCAGAAGTAAACAGAGATAGCTGAGTTGTTGAGGATTTGATGCAGAAACCAGCAACTGGCTTGAGTGTAATGGGAGTTTTCGACATAAGATGGTCACGTGTTAGGATGATCGAAAGTGATCTTGGAAAAAGTTTAGAATTCGGAAGTGACTAGTATCTTCCTCCATTTCATTTGTACTCGACTCCCTGATCTTCACTACAAACGTGTTTGAGCAAATGGCTTCCAATCAGTCAACTATAAAAGACCAGCCGACCAACTTTAGATTCCGTACTTACCTCTCCCATCCCTTCTCAGGTTTTCCAACTAATCGCCCTTCCCAGCGGTTCCTGACGAGGTTGACATGTACAACGTCTCTCCCTTCCCCGACTTCGACGACGCCCAAAAGGTCCAGCAGTACATCCAGGACCGACGTGTCATTGGCGTGCGTACATCATATATACTCTGCAGTTCTGTCTCATCGCCATCAACAGTACGATCCACTAGTCCAGCCAGCCCTACTTAGGCATGAAATCGTCTCTTCTGCCAACTCTCAGAAGACGATTGCTTCTGCACGTTACAGCGCTGCCAGAATTGTTGCTGGCCATGATGATCGCGTCGTCGTCGTCGTCGGCCCCTGCTCTATTCACTCCCCAGAACAGGCTATGGAGTACGCGAAACTTCTCAAATCCAAGCTAGATTCTTGGCCCAATCTCCTCATCATTATGCGCGCCTACTTGTAAGTGACTCATTTGAACACGTATACTCAATCCTGATTCTGACTCGACTTTCTGATAGTGAGGTAAATACGACTGATTATTTTGGCATCACATCTTTTCGGCAAACTGATTATCTCTGTAGAAACCCCGGACGACTGTCGGCTGGAAAGGCCTCATCAATGACCCAGACATCGATGGCTCTTTCAGGATCAACAAGGGCCTTCGTATTGCTCGCCAATTGCTGTGCGATCTAACGGACCTTGGCATTCCTGTTGGCTCTGAACTTCTTGATACTATCTCCCCCCAGTACATCGCCGACCGTGAGATTACTTTACTCTATACTCGGCGCAGTTCTGATACGTTTTGAACAGTCATTTCCTGGGGTGCCATCGGTGCGCGAACAACGGAATCTCAATTACACCGTGAGCTCGCGTCTGGTATTTCCTTCCCAATCGGCTTCAAGAATGGTACAGATGGCAGGTATGTTCTAAAATAGCAGTGGTTTTCTAGCACGTTCGAAGTAACATCTGATTTTTTCTGCAGCGTGACTGTCGCTATTGATGCCATGGGTTCTGCATCAAACCCCCATGCGTTCATGGGCGTCACAGAACAAGGTCTCGCAGCCATCGTTAAGACTCGTGGCAATAAGGACGTGCACGTCATTCTTCGTGGCGGAACCAAGGGCCCTAACTACGCTAGCGAGCATGTCAAGGATGCCGCCAAGACCATTCTGAAGAAGCGCGAATGGGCCAGCATTATGGTCGACTGTAGTCGTACGTTCCTTTATATATCCTCTAGCAATGGTGCTTATCCTCTTATGTACAACGTAGACGGAAACTCTAAGAAGAACCATAATAACCAACCTCTCGTCATCGATGACATCTGTGCACAGCTCGAGGCTGGCGAGAAGTACATTACTGGTGTTATGATCGAATCACACATCAACGAGGGACGACAAGACGTGCCCCCGGAGGGCCCTACTAGCCTCAAGTATGGCGTCAGCATTACGGACGCGTGCGTTGAATGGGAACGCACTGTCCCCATGTTGGATAAACTCAACGCAGTGCGTTTGATTTTAGCACATAGCTTGCTAGTTAGTTTCATGACTAACTTCTCCTTCCCCACTAGGCTGTCGCTGAACGCCGAAAGGTGCTTCTTCAAGAAAGCTTCAACCGTCCGGCAGCTTTCGAACGGGCCCAAGCACAAGAGGCCGCTTCAAATTGATTATCTTGTCATCATCCAACTAACTATAGATCTCATTGTACGATACTACGTTTGGATATGTCATGCCATATATGTACGTTTATGCTCTGTAGTCGTAGATTGTAATGGAGTATGTTCCAATTTCATTCTATGCCTCAAATTGTAGACCATGAAGATAAGATGCGATGGGGTAAATGTACAAGGTGATCTGTTGGATACAATAGGGATACAAAAATATCTGGAACTTCAAAACACCTGTTGACGGTTAATCTTCCAGGTTTCTATGATTTCGTCCAATGACTTGGCACTCCAACCAGATCCTAGCGTAGTTGTCATCTTTGTACCAGCGAGAAGTACAACTTCTTTAATGCCCGTGTCCAGGAAATGAGCATCCTTAGTACCTTGAGGCGGCGCTAGACCCAAACACTGTGTGTGAGCATCCTGTGCGAGCCTATTCAGGATAACTAGCAAGGTGGACACGGGTACACTGTTCCGGAGTAAATACCAGGCCAAGTTGCGTGAGTTATTTGCATCAACGGTGGCAAGGGTTTCGCCAAGGGCGTATTTCCCAAGCACAGAAATGAATTGTGGAGTTGTTCGTATCGAATCGAGCTGCTCGTCCAAAACCTGCAATGCCCCAGCGAGGGTGCTATCTCGAATAAGGGATGCTCGGAAATTATTCTCAGTGCGGCCGCTGAAACTACGATCATAGACCTTGCTGTAAAAGTCTGCCGCAAACCTGAGGTCCTGGAGATACAAATGGAAGTATCGAGATTTCGGAGACATTTTTCGATAAAGGAATAAAGTGAGGTGGGTCTGCAGAGTTTGTGGTTTGTCCCCAAGGATACTATCAAGCAATGCCGCATGGCAATAAGCTTGAAAATGGCGTTCGTTGTCTATCTTGGTCTCCCGTGCGAAGTGGTCTGCAAATGCCAGGAACAGCACATCGTTTGAGAATGAGGTGATAAATTCCCCAAGGTCACCTGCGGGGTGAACTTTTGTGTCTGCCGATTGAGGGAAGTCGAGTGTTCCAGCCTCTCCTGCGGATGCCCCCGACCGCACAAACAGACTCCTACTGCCTCTGGCATCCTCAGTGTAACTTAGAAAAGCTGTGCGCCGTTTGACAAACAGCGTCTGACTACGAAGCAGGCTTCGTCGATGCCGCGGGAGATGTTCAGTGTCCAGGTAGAAGGGCCAGTAGCGAGGCGTATCGACCCTTATTGACAACAACTTGTCGAGGTCAGGTATTAGCGTGGGTGAAATAAGTTGGGTTGTGCCAATATCTTTTCCTTCCTTCATTGTAATCTTCACAGGAAGATACACCACTTCGGTGCTATCCACGTCGCGCGCGATAAGACACCTAGGTTCTACTGCCAGGACCCATAGATGACGAAGTGCCTGGAGGTAACTTTTGTTATCCGAAGAAACGTGATGAGCTCGAGGGAAGAAGGCAGCGATCATGCAAGCGATAGCGGCATCCGATGTGCCTAAAGTAAAGCGGCCGCCACCCAAAAAAAGAAGACCTATTGACATGTGGGTCGAGACGTGAGACCCGTATTTCGACTGCAGACCGTAAATGTTTTGCTGAGACATGCCAAAAGCATAACGAAGGCGACGGAAACATGAAATTTCCCCGGTCCCTGCCATAACCATACATAACGAGATAGATATCAAGTTCAATCCATCTCGGAAAGCTGAACGCTTGATTTTATGTTCGAAATGGGGACCTATAGAATAGTTTAGCATGCCTAATTGACAAGATAACGAACAAAGAGGCACTGACCTGCAGTATAGACTAATCGAGTGAAGAGATCGAAATACCGAACGATCAGGGTGTATGCAGATTCACGAGCCGTCCCTGCATACTTCAGTCCAATAGCAAAACAACTTCCCGCCAGAATATTGTAGTATGCAAGTTCCAGGGCATCATCAGTAGATGGTTTGGGGACATGGCCATCGAGAGAGTTCTGAATCGTCAAAGGGAGCTGTGTAACGAGCCACGCCGCATCTGGTGACACAGCGTCCCACATAATCAATGATCGTGCAATGGTTCGGATTAGTACGAAACTGGGCTGAATACGGTTGAGACCAATAACCGTGTCAGGAATTGTCAGTATATCGGCGATATCCTGGCGCTCAGTTCGCATATACATCAATCCCAAAGCAAGTGTCGCGGAAGGAGATGTAAGATTAATGTCAAAGGGACGCTGATAAACCCGATGAGATGTACCCAAGTCGCCATGTATCAAAGTAGTCATGCGGGAGACCAAGACAGCGTCTGCGGGAACTGAGGAGCCTTTGCCAAGCATAACCATTCCGAATGCGAGGCCTGCTGCGTAGGTATAGGACTCCCGATGCTCGTTGCTGAGATCAGGTTGTACAAGATCTTTCCTACAAATCTGGCTAAGACATACTTCCGCCATGCGTCGGTTTTTGCTTCCTAGATAGAGGAGGCCAACACCTGCAATGCCAGCTGCTTGCGTTACTAGTGAAACATTTAGATCCACTGTGGGAGTTGGGAGGAGGGCGGGTGTATGAACAGCGAGCAACTTCGTGACATGAGAATCTCCACTCCCGATGTTTGCGGCGGAAAGGCCGAGAAGAACACCGATAGATGTTAAGTCATGCTTCGGGGTCAAGTAGGCAAAAGTATGCCATGTTAACATCTCTCTGAGGTGTCCAGAGAGGCCCAGACCTAAAAGAAAACCGGCATGCTCTGGGGTCAATTCCGAGGGTTTGTTGAATGCTATCCAGGAGCTCTCGACGCTTTTAGAGTATGGAGATATTCGCAGACCCGCCGCCACGCCATTGTGGAAATCACCCCAACTGAGAGAGTCTGGAAGAGGAGTTTTGCCAGGCTCAGGGGTGACTGTAATGTTCGCGGGTTGGACGCGTATGCTGTATTCAACTTTGGGGATCGTATACGCCTCCCGGGTCACCGTCGAGACCGAGCCAAAGGTAAACATCGCACGGCCAAATGGTAAAGACAGCGTGCGCTCGGCAATCCTGATGACAAGGTTTTGGTATTCCTTGGCTTGATCGTGCTCACTGAAAAAATGTCAGTTTCGGATACTTTGAAGAAAATGAAAGGCTTGACTTGAGGTCAGGGCGTTCGATCCACTTGACATTGGCAACTTTTGAGGAACATAACATGCGGGCTACTTCTTCCAGCCGTTTGTCCTGCCCGAAACGAATGTCTGTGAAATCCGCCAAATCAAGCTCAACGCCTGTGATTGCCTCCACTTCTCCGCTAACAGAAGCACGAGCCTGGGTGACTATTTCACCAATTGTCTTCCTTCGGTGCGATGGGTTCTGCGAGCATTCAGATTAATTCAAACAAATGGAGATCAGTAGATGAACTGCCTACAATGAACTCTTTCGCGGGTTTATAACCGTCATTGAATAACATATCTTGCGCGTCTTCCGCAGAGGCCGCAAGATCGTTCCGTCCAATAGCACGATATGCAGCCAATGGCCAATCCCCAGGTGGTGCTAGTTGGCATGTTCTAGCCGCTTCTCTTATGGGTGCTGCAATGCCAACGGGAAGACGAGATAAGAATTCCAGTCCTAAACCAGCATTGACCATCCAAAACGTCGCATTCTGTGCTCGTTTCTGGCACTGTGGAACAGCCTTTTCGTCGGCAAGGCACTTGTAGATTTCGGTGAGATGGAGTAGAGTTGAAAGTGGATTAAGCTGTCCATATGCGAAGGCAGGCGCAAGTCCGAATCGCGTGGCCCACTCCGCCATATCCCAGGAGACATGCCAATCTAGGTTCCCGACACGCACAAAGAGGATAGCTGAGAAATCTGGAGGCCAAACAGGTAGTTTATCATCAATAAGCTTAATATCTGGCGAAAATTTCTGTTAGTGGGTTATGAGTAGTTGTGTCGCCGAAAAGGACGAACCTGTCGTAGCCGGTGAAGGCCATGATGGTACTACATCAAAACACAAACGCTTCCAATAGTCCACCCACTCTGGCCGTACGATTCTAGCAATCTCACATATGACAGGAATCAATTTGATCACATGGTGATAATGGTCAACTCTGAGCCTAAAATTTTCTGCAAGGGTATGCAGTGCACAAAGAGCAGGTCCCATAAGAAAATTAGGACTCCTTACGTCCATTGATGGTACTGTTTTAGGGAGGGGAGTGGGTGGCAATTCAAGACCTGCGAGAGCGATGTCACTGGCGAATTGGTCATGAGAGGGCGAAAGTCCAAGAAGGGACCATGGCTCGTTGTCTCTAGAGGAGGCACCGTATGGCAGGAGGAAACATGAAATGAAAGTGGACGAGAATTGTTCGAATTCGGCTCCATCGAAGGTAGGACGGCCATTCGCTGACCACTGTTGAAGATATAGTGAATGTAAGGCAAATAAATAATCAGCTGGGAGGAGTAAGGAGAGGATCTGAAAACATTGAGAGACCAGATTATCCCGAGGAATTAGGTCAAAGGTTGTACGTTCTTTGTGGCCATCCAGGAATCTTATGGTGACAGCGGAGAGGTGCCCGCCATGCGCAGCAACGATGGGACCATGATTATTGCTTGAGGAAATGTTGGTGTCCATCTGCATTTGATTATCATCAATGACAGGGTTGGGTGAAGACACCTGGATTGGCAACTCTCGTGTACCATGCGTAACAAGTGCTAGTTCGTGTGTAGGTTTAACGACGAGAAGATCCCAAACATTACTTCTGGTCGCACGAAGGGAGGTAACTGAGATTGCCGATATAGGAAAGAGAGGAACGGCTTTAAGCATGGAATCGATGCCAGGGGAGATGGAGAATATGAAGGCTGATTGCGAATGTGGCACACATACGGCTAAGAGGGAACGTAAAGAAACGCCGTCGTGACGATCGTCGAAAAAAGCCACAGAGATAGACTTCCAGGATCGCGCACTAAATATTCGTCAGTTTCGAAGGGGATAGCCATGGAGAGGAAAATTCACTCTTCTGGTGAGATTGCTTGGGTATGTATCCGTTCCATCCAATAGGATGCTGTCATCCTCCCATGTTCAATCGGAAGAAAGCCTGGGTTACCGTCGACTTTTCCTCCTAGAACCATCCTATCCATCGTCATACTCAAATCATTTCTAGACAAAGAATTCCGTCGACCTTTGACAGGACCCGTCCATTGAGATGGAGCACCACCACCACCACCATTAACGAGAGATGCCATAGTCGTAGTTGTAGAGAGTGCAGGAGGCATGCCTGGAAGAGCAGAGAGCGGCGGAAACTCAGGCAGACTTTCAAACTGAGCCGTAGGTGATTCCCCTCGCGCACGTAAGGTAGGCGATAGAGGATGGCGCATATCGCTAAACAACGCCGATGACCTCCGCCTGTCCAGACGAACTAACGACTGACGCTTCTTCGCCAAACCGTCTGCGCGTTCTGGTGTGAGAGGAAGTGGCATGTCCTTTGGCTTGATATGCGCGTACCGCCATACTGAGAGCTGGTTCTTCCCAACGTCGACCGTTATAATCACTTCTTCTTTAGAGGAAGGATCATGTTGGGAAACCCATACCACCATTTCGGTAGGGTCAACGGGTTTGAGTGGCTTGGTGCAGATCTTATCCTCGTCCTTGAGTGTTGGTGACCCCTGTCCTCGGAAAGCGCCAATGATGCCCTCAGTGGAGCCAACGGCCGCAGGCTCTACAAATGGGCTGGTTATAGTAAAGATTGTCGGAAGAGGAGGATCGCCTGTACGTTCCGCCTCTGCTAGTTCGTTGAATTCGAGCGCACGTTGGATCATAACACCATGAGGTGAGAGCGGCCAGGCTTTGCGTACGGCAAACGGGAGCGCAAACGTGTATTCGTCACCATTTTTCAGGAATATGCGCCCTGCGGTACGCAGAAAGATGAAAACCCCGCGCACGAGACTTGTCTTGACTTGACCTGGCTCCGAGTTTCGATTGACATGTGCGAAAGGGCCAAAAGTGGGTCGTTCACCTGGTTTTGGATCGCGGGCATTGGGGTCTGACGGGGGGGATGAACGAGAGGTAGATGGGTGCACCGGTGAAGTCTGCTTGAGCAAGCCGATACACGCCCACTGGATCGTCTGGTCCCATTCCTGGAAATTCCACTTTTTCTTCATGACCCCACCTTGGCTCAGCACCGCCGTATGTGCATTCCACGTTAGTTCTTCCACTATCTCAGGCTCTGATTCATCGAGAAACGAGGCAGATTGGATTTCGGATACAGATTCTGCGTCAATGCCCCTCAGTGCGGTACGAATTGACTTTAAGAGGTCGGATTCATGAGGTTGGGTCTCTATGGGGGTTATGCGTGATAAATATTGATGAGCCGAGGACGTTGCTGGGCCTTGAAGAAGGAAGTGGACGGGAGGAGCAGCGGCCATGAATGCTCGCACATCAACGCGTCCTTTGACGCGTCCAGTTTGAATTTGATCTCCGTCATCAACTGCGAACACCACAATTTTTTCATTCCAAGATCGTACAAACATATATACTATGGTTTCGTTTTGAATAAATACTCAAGTAAGTATAGAGCCACCAGAAAGCTGCCATATCCACTATGGTACAAAAAATGCTGAACCAGGCCAAAAAAAAAAAAAGGACATACAGACGTGTATACGTACGTGTCTACTAAGTTGCGAGAGATCATTAGATTAGACACATTCAGTGGTAGAGTAGAGGAAAGGAATTCCAAAAAAGAACAAGCTAATATCGTCCCAGGTACGCTGGTAAATAAAACCGTCCCTCACCGGGGCCATCCATGGGGTGCGACGCACAGAACGTTTGTAATAAAATACGCCGTCAATGAAAGACATATACCAGATTACGATGTGATGACCTGCAGGCGTGGCACATCCTTGCTGTTCCTCTTGCCACTTCCGATGAGGTCCTGTTGGTTCGGAAGTGCAAAGGCCGAAAGTGACTTGCTCTCCTCCCCATCAAGGCGCCAGATATTACCAAGAGGGTAGTCATTGGCAGCATCATCTCCTTTGCGGGCGCGAGGAAACGACGATCGCTTAGTTGCAGTCAGTTCATCGTACTCCTCGAACGATAGATCTGCAGAAGATGAGGACGCCGGAGATAGAGCGGGGGACTGGACCATATCCTGCAAGAACGATGGAAGCAGGGGCGCAGGTGCGTGGACAGGTAGGGTATGGAACTCAGGTCCAGTGGAATACAGGGGTGACGGCTGGCGCGGGTTACCGGAGGTCTGATAGATGGGACTTGTATCACGAGCGCTGTATCGGGTGTTCAAGTCAAAATGGGATTGCGAGCGATGAACTGGAGTGTGAATCTGAAGCTGAGATTGAGGTGGAGACACATCGATAAAAGAGCGCCTATGTTGAGGCGGCGTTAAGGAGTGCGAGCGTGGGGGCTGGAGCGAAGTTTGTGGAGCGGCAGCCTGGGCCTGGGTCTGTGCGAGAACCGACGTCAACAGAGCGATGCGTTCTGCTTGGACAGCTGCCGAAATCGAGTCGCCATTTCCCTCGGCGTCTGCCAAGTCCCGATATGTTAGTAAACGTGAGCGCCTAGGACAAAAGTAGATACGTACAAGGCAGACACGTCTGACAAACCTTTCTTCGCCTCCAATTCAAGTAGTTGCATTTCAAGCAAATCCAATCGCCTGGTTGCTGATGATCGCAAGCACGCCACCGTCAGTAAAAAAGTTGAGATCCTAGGTTGAAGGCTGCACATACATGAGATATGGGGCCTCGGTTGCCCGTGTTCAAGATGGGAGGCTGCTGTGAATATGATAGTTAGAATTGATGGAAGTCTGGATCAAATGCACTGCGTACAGGAATACCAACAAGACCGCTAGGACGGATCTGGCCTTGCTCCGGGAAGGGTTCGTTGTCCGGCCAATACATGACGCACGGGTTTAGAGGGTCACTGGAGATGTTCTGAACCTTGCCGCCCACGGCGAACGCCCGACCCGATGGAGTGAGAAGAGGATGGGTGTTCTTGGGTGGAGACGGTTGGTTTTGAGTAGTCTTGGCAGTTGGATTGTATGTGCTATAGAGAGGCTGCTGCTGCTGCTGCGGGGCTGGCTGAGTCGTGTATGAGGCAAATCGGGGAGACGAGACGGATCTAGCTGTTTGATAGTGCTGTTGTGGCTGCTGAGGTGTGTTTGCAGATGGATTTCCACGAGGACAACCACAACCAATACAAGCCAGATTGCGTCTGTGCAGAATCATACAAGGAAACGAGGAAGTCAGCATGGTGGTAGTGTTGAGACAAGACGCACACTTGCCCAAAATTATGAGCGGCACATTTCGGCGAGCTGCAGCTATTGGAAAGAATTGAATTGGGAAATGAGACATGGGGTAAACAGAAACATACATCCAATCTCCAAGTCTAAAACTGTTCCTGGGGTTTGGAGGGTTGCTCGAGAGCGTGTAATCAGCCATAGAGTTCAGCTGGTGACTGGGAGCTGTCGAAAGACGTGCTGACGTCGGCTGGTGGAAATACGCCAGTGAAGTCAATGATGTAAGTTACATCAGTTGATATCAGCACTTACGGGAGATGCAAAAACGAAACGTCGGAGCTTATTAAAAGGCTCTAAATCGCTCTCAAGGGCAGTAGTAACAGACATTGCGGGCCCAGAGAGGGACAGAGCGCTGGCAGCCTGGTAACAGCAAAGTTAGTCATAATCGTAACGTTGGTCCAGATTAAAATTAAAGACGCGTCAAATTTTCCGTAGTCACACCACGTGACTCGCGCGCGATGCTCACCTCTTCGTGCGTCTTGAACACTGCCCAGATGCTGTCTGTGTGGCCTGCGTCCGAATCCTCGCGCGTCGTCCATAGCGACATGGGAATAGGACGTTGTCCGCGCAGGGTCTGATGGCACGAGGGTCAGTATTACACTCAGCGGCGGACTAAAAAAAAGTATCGTCGACGTACACTTTGCGGGAGAAACAAGGCGGATAGATATGACTCTGCGAGGCGTGGCAGATTGTACAACTAATGACAACAATTGGTTAAGCAGCATGGTACAAGGTACGATACACCACATACCCGGACAACACGAGAACGGGTAGTCACAAAGGCCTCGAACGAAAACCGAGGGTAGGAGAGTAGCTGTGCGTCAAAGTCGCTGCTTGAAGATGATGTAGTCGAGGTCGGTGAGAGGTCGTGCATATGTAGCTTAGGAGAAAAGGTGTCGATGATAGTGGGTATATCGTCGAGGTCCTTTGAGGGGTAGGAATAGGACATGGAAAAAGGTTCACCGAGAGAGGAGGTTGAATTTGAATTGAATTGAGTAATATTCATGGTTGGGTGGGCAATGCTGGGCTTTCAGGGATTTTATGGAGGTTGTCGAGGAAGCTTGTATGAATGATGGAGGATCGTCGCCTGTATCTTCTGTGATAAATGGCGTCGCGGGTGTGGACAAGGAAGACGATCGTCGAATATCTGAGCTTCACGCAAGGCTTTTTCAAGCATAATATCCTATTCAATTCGTCCAAGATCGGGAGCTCACTGATCGGACAGCGGCTTATCCTTACTAGCGCACCTTTTCTCCTTCAATCTCCTCGACTTCCGTGCCTGTTGTTATGTCCAGGTGGATCCTGATCTCTTCATGCCAAATTTCACCAAGAATCCATGCTCTTCTCTCTTATACGGAGCCGAGCAGACGCAGTACAGACTAGACGCCTGATCTTGAACTCTCGACTCTATTCAATTGCGAATCTCATACACAACTTCTGTTTCACCACCGGCCTATCCATTAAACCGCTTGCCGACTCGTAGTATCCTCAACGTCATACATACATATTTTTCCACTGCCTACCTAGTTCACGGCCAATATGAGATCTTTACTGCTGGTGTCAATATGTTCCGCATGACAGCCTCTTCTGTCGACAGCTAGCCTCGTTGTAGCAATTCCAATCCCAACTCAGCGACTCCAACTCAAACCTCGGATGCCCCGATGAGATTCATCCACACGATCGGTTTCAGTTACTGCTTTTGCACACTACTCTCCATTGCTATTCAAGTCTCCCCAATGACCTTTTCACCTCACCTCGCCTCGTCCTCATCGTCCTCATCGTCGTTGCCAACGCGCAGAATACCTATCGATATATTTGACTTCTTGATTCCGATCTTTAATCGACGTTCCGTGCGAGGTAATCTATTTTTGGTGCACTTCCTCCGTCTCGATCAAATTTCTCATCCTCTACGACACTGCTCTATAGATTCATGTCCTAGGTCCAGAGCGCGGAGGACAAACCAGACATACGGAGGAGATGTTTGCGTCATACCCCAAAACTTCCCGGCCGCTCAATCGCGGTTTAATCCTAAGAATGAGAAAGAGAGACTTCGTCAATGCCGAAGGCATATGTCAGGCACCCTTTTCTCGGAAGTGGAAACGACATTTGCCGACACGGAGTGCTCTGTGCCACGCGACCACCTGTGTGTCCTTCAGGCAGTGCTCTCAGGCAGTGCTGGCTATCCCTGTTGAAACTGCGGGCGCGTAGTCGCGCAGACAAGCGCAAGCTGGTGACTTCAAACATTAACTGACTCCAGCTCTCATCCGATACCGTTAAAGAGGAAACCACCGAGGCTTGTCAGCTTAGTCAAGAGTGCTTCGACCATGGTCGCTGGAGCTAGGAAAAACATATTCTTGACCGGCACACCACGGAGCTGAGCGCTGCGGTGTAATCCGTTGGGGAATAACGAAGGCCCAGCGAAGACTCAGAACGTCTAGGAGCGCGGCCAGACACATATTTTCAAACTTCTGGTCAAGAATCGCAACCAACACTTGGGCCCGCCTATGAGGGTTTCGTGCCCTTCATCCGAGACAAGCTCTATATCTTTTGCGACAAATATGGGCGGTGTCGAAATGCAGCTTTCATTGCCTCGGACTCTCTGCGTTCCACCACCACTGCCTCAATCGTGTGCGTTAGTTACTCTGTGCTACCCAATCGGCCTGTTCGTCATATTGATAAAACATCTTTCCTCCATTCCTTCGTGAGATTCATATTGAACAGATGCGACACTTCACGCTTTTGGCTGTGAATTCGGGAGAATCTGCGTTGATCCATTCATTTGGTTCCTGGCCATCATTGTTTGAGTTGAGCACGGTATTCCACGCCGGAGTCCGGACAGGCAATAACCTCTAATATCACAGCTTCAATAAACTGTGCAGCCAATGGCGTACAAGTAAGTCCAGTATGTTTAGAAGTTTAAACGTCATTGATCACGACGACCCTTAGGGGTAGGGTAAACCCTGAACACAACCTCAAGTTGGGTCCGGATCGGTAAGTAAACCGGGCCTCGTATGCATGGTGTCCAGCACTTAAGCTTTCTTATGGGCGTGCACACTAACCAAAAAAGCGTCTTTTCTAGCTAGTTCATATTTTCTTTCTGACTGGGGTCGATGCAATGGCGTAGAGAACCAGAAGAGCGCTTGTGGCGCGCTTGCGTTCGAGCCACTGGCTTCTGCTCGCTTCGTCAAACGTCTTTCATAGAAGACAAATAGACTCATTGACTGGAATGTACGAAAGCTGGCTATGCTTCATAATGATGCCACCAGTATGATGAACGTTCGTTACAAATGGGTCACTCGCAACTGATAGGAGCGCGCTGCACATTTTTCAATTTGGAACGTGTTCTCGCTCGAATATATGTCAAATCGCCAGTTCTGGGGGTCAATGATCGATACTATTAAACCTTCATTATAAAGAGCAAGATGAACGTAATAACTACAGGAGGTGTTATGTAACACTATAGAACATGGTATTATACCGTCAGAATGAATTCGAATTAGAAAAATTAATCATGCAGTTACCGCCACCGCCGTGTTCTTCGCTGCGTTAAGATTACCATAGAGTGCTTGCCCAAGCGCATCACCCTCCAACTTCACGACCAACCCGTGCTCCGCGAGATACTTCGCATAGCGCCTCCACGATGCCGCACCATTATCCTTGGCCTCTTTGCCCCTGCCCTTGGATGGTGAACCAACGAGCGCCTCCCTCTCCATCTCCTTCGATGTCCGTTTCCCCCTCTGTAGGGTTGTAAGGCTCCCAACCACAAACAGTCCTCTCCTTGCACGGGTTAGACCCACATTGAGACGTCTTTTGTCCGCAAGAAAGCCAATGTAGCCACCCTGATTGTTCCGTACGGTCGAGAAAATTATGACTTCTTTCTCGCGACCTTCAAAGCCGTCGACAGTCTTGATCTCGACAAGGGGAACCTGCATGGCGCGCTGGTCACCCAGCACCTCACGGAATCGTTGCTTGTAGTTTGCATCGCGGTTGAGCAATCGAGTTAGGAGCGATATCTGGGCGACGTAAGGCGCAATGATACCAATGTCGTAGCCCATGAGTTGCTGAAAGTGGCTTAGCCATGGACGCGCAATGCTAGCGCAAGTACTTACAGGATTGTGGAGAAGTAGATCTTCAATGATACTCACGACAAGATGTGCCTCGTTGAGATTGACGCGACTGCGTTCCTTCATCGACTCTGCACCTGCATGGTCAATGAATATGACAGAGGGGCGGTTGCCTGCCTCATCTCCCCGCAAATGTTGAGAATTGGGGGGATGGAGACGGGCGTGAGCGATACCTCCGGCATCAACAGTGCCGTCTTGGAGAGTCTTGTCGTAGAACTCGGAAGAAGGGAAGCGTGAGATGGCAGGATGCATGCGGTATTGCGTGTCGAGCATGATAGATGGGACCACTGAAGGATAAATTAGCCATGAAGCCTAAACTGGAAGCTTAAGAAGAACATACCGCCTTCCTCAGTCAGGCGTTCGAAGAGACTGACGCTAAGACCTAACGCCTCGGCCTCGGGACTCGTAATGACAGGAGGCAGCTGCTTGTGGTCCCCAATAAGGGAAATATGGCGCGACTAGAAAAGCCGAGGACATAAGCTCAGTCGCCAGCACAGGAGCAAGAAGGAAAAGAGCATACTCCTTTCATGATGGGAATTAAGGAGGCAGGTTCTGTGGACATTGATGCCTCGTCCAGGAACACAACAGGGAAGTCAGTCACTTTCAACGCTACACAAGCAGAGGTGATACACGTCGTGCATATCTGAGCGGAGGAGATTAGACGTCGAACAAAGTATGAGCCAAAGGTCGACTGACCACATCGGCATCGGAAACAACAACATGCAGCATTTCTTGACGTATTGCAAACTTCTTGGACTTGAGTCTCCTAAAGTTCTCTAACATTACCAAAAGCGCTCGTTTCATATTCTCTGCCGTATCTTGGGCCCTGGAAGATTTTTTATTCGCCATGGCTGCGAGTCTTAATTTCAAGTCCTCGATGTTGCGGTGAAGCCTATCAAGATTATCCTGAACCATTTCAAGCTGAGGGGAAAGAGGGTGCTCGGATAGCTTGTGGTCGAGAGTGTGGCGGACAATGGAATCACGAACACTTTTCCCGGATCCAACGCGTAGAGCCTTTACACCGGTGTTGACCAAGCCTTCCACGAGATTATCCACCGCAACATTTGTGTAAGTGCAGACCAAGATAGGATGTGGCACCTCGAAATGAACCTAGATATCGCACTGACGTGAACAGCAGATATGAAAGCCTAAGGATATGATAGTACCTTGAGCAATTTCACGGCTTCGATAATGGTTTTTGTCTTTCCCGTTCCAGGGGGCTGAACGAGCAGACATTAGGAAATGTATCACATGCAGAGAGAGACACAACAAACCCCTTGAATAAGGCTAATCCGTTGGCCAATCATGGTTGCCACGGCCCTCAACTGTGTGTTATTTAGTCCTTCGATGACTGGATCGCCTTCTATGGCGACAGGATCCTGCTCAGCATATCGTCGCGCCCAGCTTTGTACGCGCATGTCATTTTTGAAGGCGCCAAATTGCGACACGTCAGACTCTACCTGCGGCGGATGTCCAGAAGATTGTAGGAGGATGTCCCGTAGATGTGTTCCAACCAGTATAGGTTGAGGGTCTGCGTAGGTCGCCTCTTCGTGGATGCTAGGGTCTTCACGAAAACTCTTCACAGCCTCGCGTAGTCGCCTATAAATGATATCGGAATGGCCAACATCAATTCGCCACTCTCCTTCATCGACTTCGTCAATAATATCGTCAAAGGAGATCTTGAGTCTTGAGGCGCTAGAAGAGACAACAGCGCCTTTTAAAACCTCGCCGTCCCGAACAGGGTCAATACGCGATATCAACACTTCGGTGCCATTCCTAACTCTAGTATGAGCATGAATTAAGGATGGATACTGATAAGCATACTCGAATCTATGATCTGGAAGAACTAGACCGGGTCCGAGGCCAAAGGACGCGATTGGGCGGCCAAATTGATTTTCATGGAGCCAGAACGCTGATAGACTTGTGAGACAGTATCCTTCCTCCTTCAGGCGATCCAAACTCCATGTGGTCAGACGTTCTTTCAGAGCAGCTTCAGCTTCTTCTTGCTCAGCAGCCAGAAGTTTCAGAAAACTACGGTATTTTAGTTATAAAATTCAAATATAAAAGAGCAACTTACCGAGTCTCGTAGCTAGCTACCGCACTATAGGAAGGTTCACCCTGATCAAGATGGCGTGGAGGGGGTTGCTTCCGACGAGTATACCGCTTCCACCGTTTTTGGTCTGGGGGTGTAGGAGGTTTTGGTATCCTGGAGGGAGCCCGCAAACGCCAGTCAAAACGTTCTTGAGCTAACGTGTGATCGATTATATGTCGAGAAACGTTGGATGTTGTGTCAAGCAAGCCTTCCTGAAGCCATTCGTCGTCTGCGGCGGTCAGTGTTCTAGATTTTGCGGTGGGTGGTGCGTGTGACTCTGGGTAAAATGCAGCGCTAGTGTAAAGGGCTTCCGTTTCATGGTCTATTGAATAATGAGCTGAAGCAGAAAAGGTGCGTTTGGGCTGAGTTGGACAGGCCAATGCGATAAAGAAATTCCGGATTGCCAGATAAGTTCCACGCGTCTGAGACCGAGAAAACCTCTGAAACATCATCTCAGATCTCGTTGCATTTCTAGCAACGAGTCTAGCTGAGCTCTGCGAAAAGAAAGCCAGATTAAAAGTTAATGAGCGTTGCTGGCGACTGGCCAAGGTCGATGCGATGGCAGAAAATTACAGTCACATGACAACTTTGATGAAAGTCTACTTAAGCGCTCTTTGATGCAATTGGCTCAGTTTGTACATAGGCTGAATACTCTACATGCTGTAAGGGCACTGGTAAGTATGCCACATCTCCACACTTAGATAGAAAACCTGTATATCAAGGGGAGGCACATTGAACAATGTTTCTGTGTATCCCCTGATCGGGAAAGTCTTTTGAGCTGAGCGCCGGGTTCTGGGAGTTCGAGGTGTGGGTTACTCTCAGATCATCCAGTGAAGGCACAACTGTAGGGCATCATTACTGGCAATATGAAAATTTTCTCACATCTCGTTATAAATGACATTTGTCACTGGATGCACTAACCGGAGGTCTGGCAATGGCGGAGGTAACAAAGTTGACCTGGATTGTCAAATGTTCGCAACACGGCACAGCGCGCATGCCCAGGGCATACTCTTCTCATCACTCCAGAGGAACTCCAGACCATGAACATCCATTGGGCCAAATCTCCGTGACGTTAGCAGGACACCCGAGACTCCATATGTCAACTTCAGGTCGCGTACCTTACGCCGTCGGTTTTGGTCTTGATAGCGTCGGGACTCGGGTACCGTACTCTCGTATATATAGTGTACATACCACGCCGTTGTTATGCAGAAATCAGGGGACGGCGAGCTCAGAGATTTTGCAGGTCCAATCCAATGCTTTCTCTGCGAGGATGTTCGGTGGAATGAGCACCCAGTTGATATTTATCTCAACTTCAAAACGAACCTGATGAAGTTGGACATGATGGGAATGGAGGTTGTCGGATAGAGCGCCGAAATGCGCAGCAACTTCCTAGGAGGGAATCATCAAACTAACTAGTATTTACGATCAATTCAAAACCACACGCTTGTATACAAATGCGCTATGAGAACACCTACATATTGAGCTTATTCACTGTCGTATCAGTTTCTTCAAATGATTATGCGGCATGCCTGACGTTGGATGTTTCGATGGTCAAGTGTCCAGAGGAACTGGCTTTCAAATTTGACAGCTGCAAGGTGTCAACGACTTAAACAACGTTGAGCTGAGCGTGTCACACAGGGATTCTTTCTGTTTCACTGCCAGGTTTACGCCAGGTGAAGGGCCACCGACAGGGTTTCCGTAGCCATTAAAATGAAGCTTAGGAAATTGTAAGAGCAGGATGCGCCCCGATATCACTGCTGCTTGTTCGGTTTCAAGGAAGAGGCGGGGGCATGTGTGCGGTGCGACGCTGGATTACGCCTCTGTGACGAGCTATCAATTGACTTAGGGTTTTGTTCCTTGCCTCGAGGAGAGGCGTGCAAAATCTTGAACCTCCGCACAGCGTCATATAGGTTATAGTTGTCATTGTTTAACTCGTAAAACCTGTGGAAAGGATCGCCGCTCGTCGAAGTCCCAGAGTTGGGGGTCGAGGCAGGTGTGGGTATAGCAGGTAATGGGCGCACCCGGCGCGGCTGTGGTTCGTCTATGCCGCCAGGACTAGTACTACTCTCTATTGGTAAATCTGTTGGGCGAGTTGTGCGGTGTGGCGGAGAGCGGAAACCGTCCGACTGGTTGCCATTAGATGGTATCTAAGATAGATGAGGATGTAAATGAAGTGTTGGGGGGATGACACGGTACCTGTTCGTTGATGGTATGTGAGCGGTTCCTTTGCCGCTTTTGCCTGGCTAAATCATGGGCATTTGAAGTCGTGACCGAGTCAGCCGAGTGTGGAGGAGTGTGGAGAATGGTTGGTCGTGGAGGAGGAGGAGGAGGAGGAGGAGGAGGAGGAATACGGTCAATAATAAAAGCCAAAGAAGCTCTGCTATCCCCACGTTCGCGACATAGGGCAGCAAGTGATTGATCTGTCAAAGGCTGGCCTATGTGAAGAGAGCCAATTTCAGACTCAAAGATGAGCGCTCTTTCTTGCTCGTCATCGTCTCTGATGCCAAGCTATTAGATGATGAAAGTTGAGCATATGTCAAGACCAAAGGTGAATGGATAAGGACAGACTTTATTGAGAATACGGGTACGAATGACTGCGCCTTGATCAAGAACGTCGGTTAGGTCAACTGGGGTATAACGCTCGGCATCAACGGTGACGACGACGAGAATACGGCGAGAAGGAGATGCTGGACTTAGAACACGATATGGGGGATGACGAGGAAGGGTATTGTAGACCAACCTGTCCATGGCGGTAAATGATCGAAATTAGCAGTTGCATAAAGGAAAAGGTATAAGTGTTTGGTTGAAAAGATTATAGTAAATACGCCTCTTGGTTTACCACAATGGCGTCAACTTTTCAGCAAGCTCAGGCTGAAGGGCTATGTCTTCGTTTCCCAGATAATCTCGGTCTACACAGGGAAGTTAGCTATGAAAATGCAGTCAGCATGCTGCTACGTGCCATCGCAATGTCCAGCACAGTCCCCTTTGCTTGGGGTTTTGTTGACAAATGTCAAGGCAAGTCGCGTCCAATTCGCGCTGAGGACGCGACATAGAAAGATTCTCTAACTTGTTGACAGAGGCACAGATTTTACTCCTGTTTCTTCCGCCCCAGTCTCCGTTCCCCAATGATGGTTATCGTTACCAAGAACAAGAAGTTAAATTTACAATACCTGCCGGAAACAACCGCGTGGGTGCTCAATGATAGCATTGGTTCAACATCCAAGTCATTGCTGATTTCTATATCAGGAGCTTGAGGTGCACGAGGTGAAGTTTGGTTTCGCCCCAGGAGGCCAAGACACAAACGCCTGGCGTTGTCGGCGGCGATACCGTCTAATCAAGGGTGGCAACCCTTCTCTCGTTCTTGTTCATTACACAGCAGGGCCCCAGGCACGTGAGTAGTCTTTCTCTGGCCTTGACTGATATCGTGATGTCTTGCATGTATAAGAGATCCTTCCGTCAATGATGAGCCACCCTGTGCGCAATTATCCCCTTCGCGTTGTTACCGAGCCAGCCGTATACGTTGCGGGCGACAAGATGGGACAGAAAGTGTACCCTCCTGGCGTCAATCCTATGCAATCCTCCGCACCGCCATTAGCACCACCAGGGATATCGATGAATTTTGCACAACAACAACAGATGGTTGTACAACAAAACAACAACATGGAAATTTTGGAGCAGCGGAGGAGAGAGCAAGAGCGTGCGAGGGCTCAGGCTGGGATGCAGGGAGGAGTAAGTCAAGCTTTGTGAAGGCCCCACCATCTCCACAACTCACTGATTTGTTTAGCGAGCGCAACGACCTGAAGACGATGACTCTGGAGGTGGGATTCGTATATGTGACAGTACAGCATGAATCTCACAAGAACGTTGCAGACGAGATTGATCATATATCAACACGAACACTTGCTCTCAATCGCTATAAACGAAATCATGACATGATGAATGAAGTATTCAAGTTTGCAGCTTATGGTGTGTATTGTTCAGTGTATACTGTTCATTTATATTCATCCGCACAGGCGACAAACATAGACCGCCGCCCCCACGACCATATTCTATTTTTGACAAGGCTGAACTTGAAGCAAAAACAGTAAGTTGGAAGTTGTTGGAAGTTGAAGGAGAGCTGATCAGGGGTTGACAGGCAAAGCTTCAAGAAGAGATTGAAGCATTGAATACAAGGGATGTTAGGATGGGCTTAGAATAAATTCATTTGTATAGTTTTTGTATTTGAAGGCGGTGAATTAAATTATTCACTTTCCCACGGAATGATTTTATTACAGCGTTGCACGGATTTGGTCTTCATCCCATCGCCACCACCATGTCCCAATACAAATCCGCTCTCCGCCAGCAACAGCCCTCTGATACTCCAGAGAACGTAAAGTATCGTGCTCAGGCTCAACAGCTTCAAGAACTCTTTCCACACTGGACAAACGACGGTGAGCTCGACTATTTCTTTCTTAATTTTACCCGCGTCTCATCTTTTCATCCTTTAAAAGACCTTTTGTCCTTGCTTGCAGAGGTTCACGGTGATGTCGAGCTAGCTGCGACCAGAATTAGTGAAGGTCGGTTCTTTATTCTTATCCAGCCTCGTTTTTCGCCTCATATCGTGCCAACAGGCAATGCTGAGCAGTGGGGCTCAGTTTCTCGTAAAAAGGACAAGAAAGCCCCGACTTCCGCTCATGCTTCCAAAGAATCATTCCCCGCACGGGGTGATTCTCGAGGTGCCAGAGGGGGAAGAGGTGGGAGGGGTGGTGTCGGTCGCGGCGGTGCTGCTGGTCGTGGCCGTGGCGGTCCTCCTAGGGGCGGTGCGGCCAATGGTCGAAGCCCCAGAGTAGGCAGTCCCGCTTCTGCCCACGTCGATGGCGCCCCTGCTACTACTTCGACTGCGACAAAGGATGCTCCTGACTCGGCTGACGCCCCAGCAGAGCCAGTCGTTCCAGAGTCGACTACAACGCAACAGAATGGAGTTGCTTCACAGACTGCTTGGACAGATGCGTCCTCGTCCCAGCCAGGGACCTCGTCCGTCCCTGCGTCTACCTCATGGGGTGCCAACGCATCTTCAACTCGGGCTTCAGACAATGAGCCCAACGGTTCCACCCCCTCTGTCTCCGCAGCCCCCAGCAAGCCTATTTCGACTCCTGCAACTTCAAAGAAATCATGGGCGCAGATTGCACGGTAAGCTTTTCTTGTATTGCGTTCAGTTTTCCTTTAATCGAGATATTTTTGTTCATACAGACCTCAAGAGAAACCCGCTCCTCCTCCCGCGCCTGTATCTGTTGCTGCCCCTGCGGCTCCCTCACTTCCACCCGCTCCTGCTTCCCAACCATCTATCCCTGAGCCTGAGGCAGCACCTGAAACTCAATCATGGGAGGAGCCAACGACCGTGCAAGCCCCGACATGGGAAGATGAACCGCAACCCAAACCAGCCACAACTAGCACAGAGACTTGGTCATCGCCAACAGCTGAAGAACCTCAGACTGTACAAACTCAAAAACACGAGGCTGAGGTAGAAACGACGAATGAGCTACTTCCTGAGCCTGAGAAGCAGCAAATACCTGCTTCAAAATCAGAACCCGCTCCCATTGCAGCTCTTGCAACGCCCATCATCTCCCAGCCAGCTGCCGCGACGCCTTCACCTAAACTGGCAGGGCGCCCGGCTGCCACGACACGTGGGAGCGCTCGTTACAAAAACATCGACCAACCTGTCGTTATGCCAAGCTCGTTTGGCTCCGGCATTGAAAAGGTTGGAATGCAATTCGGCAGCCTGAGCCTTGGAGGAGAAAGCATCTTTGATGCCAATCCGTGAGTTTTATCGTTCGTTAGTCTCATCCATGACTTGTTGATCGCAGTCCCAGTTCCGAGCCTGAAGCACCGACTGCAGCACCTGAAGCGCCAGCTGCACCCACCCCTCAAGCACCCACTGCACAAGAACTTCCTCCCCCTCCTGCTACGGCACCCGCAGCTTCCACTGTCAGTGGAACCATCTTCTCTCAACAATCTCAACAGCAAGCGTCAACAATACAACCCCTTCATACACTCCCCTCATCGGTTTCACAGCCCTCTCAACAGCTTCCTACCCATGTTTCTGCATCTGCATCCCCTATCCAACAATTCGCACAACAATCACATCAACAAGCTCAACAAACACAAAATCACCAGGCTCAGCAACAGCAGCAACATTCGCTGGCATCGGCCCATCAACAACAACTGCTCCAACAACAGCACGGTCAGCAACCCCAGCAACCATTGAATCAGTATAATCAGCATGCATTACCAACCCACATGGACCCTTCACAGCACCTCCACTCACAGCAGCAACCCAGCCACACCAACTACTTTGGAGGACGTGGGGACGCTGCTGCTTCTGCACCCTACTTCCACACACCTACTCCTCCTTCAGGACAGGTTCAGGAAAGTCCTTACGGTTCGTTTGGACAACTCGGTGGCCAACCACAGCATCAACAGGGATCTCACCTCGGCGGCTTCAGCCAAGACTACAACAACTACGGTGACAACCAGCGAGTGAGTCGTATGCTACATTTTCGCGTTCCTGACTAACTTTTCCTTCGAACCATCAGAGTTTCTACGATACCTACCAGCAAGGTGCATTCGGCAACCGCAATGTCCTCGGCCACGAAGACGTCAAAAGCCTTCCGGGGAGCCAACAACAGCCCCCTGCCACCGGCGGCATCCCTCCCTCTACAACCCAAGGTGCACAGCCCCACGGTTCACATCAGGCTGGTGGGCAACCCCAACCTGCAGGCGGACAAGCTCCTCAGCAATACCCTGTCCCGTATCCCTATGGATACTACCCTCAAGGCCAGCAATACTTCAGCTACAGCCCATCGTATGCTGCCGTTCCTCAACCATTCAAATACCCTACGATGTACCAACCTCCTTCGGGCCCGCCTTCCGCAGCTAGCCCCGTTGGCAAGCAACCTGGTGCTGGTCCACAGAGCAACCCTTACAGCCAAGGCCTGTACCCGCAAGGATATGACGACTACCAGCCACACGCTCACCACTCACAACACTCGCAGCCCCACTCGCATTCCCTTGGTCTCAACCAGGGTGGTGTTGGTGCTGGTGAGTATGGAAAACAGCTGTACGGTGGCGGGAACCAGAGCATGCAAGGATTCATGGGTCTTGGTGGACAGGGAGCAGGAGGTGCTGGCGGGCCTGCTTCGAATGCTGGTGGACCACGAGGGGCGGGATCTCCCGAAACACCTTACAAGCCATATGCCGCTGCTAAAGATGTTGGGAGCGTGACGGCTGGCCGAGGAGCTGGTCAGCAAGGTCAGGGTCAAACTCAGCCTCAAGGTCAAGGTCATGGTGGCCAAGTTCCTCAAGGACAGGGCTTCTATGGAGGAGCGCGGTTTGCAGGAGCCAGTGCTGGTGGTGTTGGAGGTGCAGGAGGTGCAGGCGGTCCTCAACAAAATGCTCATCACCCCCAGAACGGCCCCCAAGGCCACCCTGGCTACCCTCAAAGTGGAAACGAGGGTAATTTCTACCAGTATCGCGGCCAGCAGCAGGGATACTGGCAGTAAGCGTGTGGACATTCTGTCGTAGCTTGCTCTATTTCTTGTCCAATTTTGTGTTTTCTTTACTTACCCCTCACGCCCTTTCTCTCTTTCTCTCTGTCTCTGATATCATTGCTCCATCTTCTCACCCGTATCATACATCTCACCTCAGTTTTCATCGCTTTTGTACGTTATTGTAGTTTTGGGCTTTGAAAATCCCAATGCGCAGATGTTTGACGATTCCAGTGTTCACTGTATTGTTCCTGCTATCCATTGATCCATAAGGTGTTATCTTGAGGCTTTGAGCGCCCACAAGCAGGCTCAATAATACAAAGTTTTGTGTCCACATTGTCAATAAAACAATGAACATGTCAATGTCCATCATGATCAACCGTTTTCGGTCAAATATGTCAACGTTTCCAACGTCTTTAAAGTTCAAAAGGACAATGCCTACCTTCCCCTAAGACCAGTGTCCTTTTTCTGCGCTTATATTCTGCGTCAACCTCCTTACTCCCCTTCTACCACTAAACGATGAGCGAAGGTTTGTCGGCGATGTACTTGCCATGTTCCAACGACGTTGACTTGTTGATTGTAGCTGGGATTCCTGAGTATCTACCTAGGAGAAGAAACTGCTACACGTATGATGAACGGGCAGATAAATTCTGGTCATTTTATAGGGCCGAAACAGATCTGTATGACTCAAATATGCTAGGAACATGGAAAAGCGACATGGAGAACACACTGATCTTTGTGAGTCACTCTGGCGTCATCGCTCGACTTCTCGGCTGAAAAACTAAGGCTGGTCTTTTCTCTGCAACAGTCACAGCGTTCATCATAGAAAGCCAGAAACTTCTCAAGCAAGATCCTGCGGACGTTACAAACTATCTGCTTACTCAGCTGTTAGCTGCCCAACAGGCAGCAACGACGAATGCTAGTTCATCCGTCCCCTTACCTTCTTCGAATTCAGCCTTTCCTTTCCATGCTTCTGGTTCGGCAATTACCATTAACATTTTGTGGTTTACAAGTCTTGTTTGCACTCTTGGTGCAGCACTGTGTTGTATTCTTGTTCTACAGTTGGTACATCATTTCTCTCAGCGGGTTCAACAGCCCTCGGGTCAGCCCTTGGAACGCGCCAGAGTCAGAGTTTTCCTAGTGGATGGTATTGAGAGATGGAAGGTAGAAAGTGTTGTGAATTATATTCCGACTCTTCTCCACGTGTCCTTGTTCCTATTCCTGGCCGGACTTGTCGTCTTTTTAGTGGGCCTCTCCATCACAGTCTGTGCTGTGGTCGCAGCAGTTGTCATGTTTTTTGGCCTCCTTTACGGTATTTCGACCTTGGCTCCCGTACTCGATCTAGCATCGCCCTTTGAAACCTTGTTTACTCGATCGTCTGCTCGTCTATTAGCTCTAAAGCCTGACCTTTACAATTCCGACCCTCCACCTCCACTGGATGTGAGCGCACTGGATGTAAGCGCACTCGTATGGGCACGCGACAATATCACGGATGATCATCGATTTGAACGATTCTTGGAAACTGTGCCAGGGCTTCTGGTCATGAGTTCAGAGGAGGAGTACATGGGTCTCAAAGGGGAAGAGGGCCACAAGACGTGGAAAACCGCTTATCCCGACTCGTCGCAACCCTTACAACGTCGGATAGGCCAATTGCTAATGACATGTTCCTCGACAAACTCCATGGATTCCGATGTCAATCAGCGTCGAGCCGTGGTCTGCATCGAAGCGCTCTCTTCCATCTCCCAACACGAAACAAAATATTCTCCTCAACGTACTACCGAACAGTCGACAGTCACCCAACTCTCGAAATACATCACTCTAGCCATCGCTCAGAAACATAGTCCTTTGCCGATCACCAAGGGCATATGTACGCTTGTCGTGCTAGCTCACCAACATTTCTTGTCAAAACCGGATCTCGCAAAACTCCCAAATGAACTTTTTTCAATTTCCCGAAAAGCTGATGAGGCTTTGAGGGACATCGAGGCAAACCGAGACGCTTTAAAGGCGCATCATAACACGTATTTCTCCCGCCCTCATCGTTACGAAGGCATTCATCAGGTCGCACAACAGTATTTTGAAACGCTGAACACTCTATCCCAGTCTCTGCACACCTGGAGAAGCGATGTTGCTCATCCATTACGAGAATACGAGAAAGAGAAGCGCCATGATTTGTATTCGTGGTACTCTCTACTTTTTCAAGACCGTTACTACATCCTGTCATACCACAATCCAAGCTCCAATACGTCCGTAAAGGTCGACCTTTACGCTCTCCAGGTGATGGCAATAATGAGGCAAATAGGCGTCTATCCTTCACTTTCAGAAGTAACATCCGAAGAACCATTTCCTAACTCGCAGAAACTTTCTAAGCCCCTCTGTCAAGAACTTGACCCTCTATTTCGGCTCCTTTCCCTCCTGGAACCTGGGTTAACGAGCGATCAAATGAATTTTTCCTGTCAACTGCAACTGAACGAATCCTGGTATCGTCAGGTGCCCGACCTGAAAGCACGGCCGATCCTTGTTGAATACCTCGGGCCGTTCAGTACTGTTGCCTACATCCTGGAAAACAGCATTGGCAGTCGCTCATCCCTTCCAGTCGTCGCCTTACTCGATCTCGTGCTGAGACTCAAATCATTCGTGCCACAATTGGTCGAACCTCACATCGTTCGCGGATTCCTCGACAACATTTTCTCTCAACGAGGTATATTTGCTACTAAATATAGCCAAATTTTGTTCATAGCAATTCTGCGTGTCATCCTCGATTGGGAGGTCGGCTACGAGTCTACACCTTCAAGTTGCCCCCTTTCCTCATCTGACATCACATTTCTTCTCGGTTGCCTATTGAAGGTCAAATTTTATGACACTGCTGTCGACAAGGCTGAGGAATGGCTTGTTCATCCGTCATCTCCTCGCTCCAGTGACGCAGATGCTGACGAGGTAATTCGAATGCAGGCCGTCTACAATCACATTACTGTCCGCCGTCGATCTTGATGTCACAAGCCTATCTTGCCATAAGTTGTGAAAGGCCCCGATTTCACCATCGGCTGAGGTGTTCAATACGACCGATGCACACATGAAGAGGGAATTCTTGAATCGGGTCCATAATACACCGTAGTTTGTAAGCGTCCTAACAATTAGTACACACGCACAAGCATGTGTTATTTGAAAAATGATCATGACAGTACCGTTATCGATCCAACCTTGATTACAACGAAAGGCAACTTGGTGGGACAAAGTTCAAATTGCACATAAACTTTATGCAGAAGCCCGACATTGCAGCATATAGATCGTTCCGTCTGTCCCTGCGGTGGCTGCCAGATAAGGCTGATGAGCCAACGAACACCCTGGTCTTAACTGCCGGGAGAACTGGAGCTTTTGTTGACACTCGATTCTTCAAAGATACAGGAGAATTGGACTGGGCATTTGCTGGATATCGGAGCATCGACACGAGTTGCGTCCTTCCCTCTGGGTGAAATCTGTTTTCTGAAGTGCAATCGATAGACACGCCAAATTTAATCTCCTTCAAGCACTTGATCGATTCTAGGACATTGGTACGGCACTGAAGTCAAATCAGGTGGTACATATGCTCACAAATGTCGAACCCTAGGATGAAATTACGGACAAGGGAATTAATTCAACTTTGCCTGATGGAACGACACTCGAAGTCGGAGAGATGATCAATCCAGCGACCGGGAAGATAACTTCGTTTGAAGAGGTTTGGCGAGATGAAGAGGAAGTGAATGGTGCTACAGTATTGTTTGTTAGGAATACTTCCGGAAGGACCTGGCAAGGACGCGTCGGAGGTTGGCAGTGTGCGTTGGGGCGTCGTGAAGATGGCACATTTTGGGCGTGGCAGGCGGAACAAGCGGAGGGCGATAGAAAGTGGGAAATAAAGCACTCGACGAATGTAATAAATAGGGAGATCACTCTTTTACCTGAGTACAAGGAGACAGAGGAGTGGAAGGAAGGAGCCATTGTGGATTGGGTAGACGATACATGGATGGTTCTAGAACGCGGCCGTACATGATACATTATCATGCTGTTATCCTACAACGGTATCGAGTGAAAAAAATACAATAAAGAAAATAAACTAGGGTATGCCCGCCCAATGGTAAAGGACAGTACCCTGCCAGGAATAAGCCGAACCGTTCACACGCAAGGAATGTAGAACCTCACAGAACTATTGTCCTTTCGAACGACCTTTCGGTTCACCAATGCGATCAAGCATTTGTTCACCCGCGCTTGGGTGAGATCGGGCGGTTTTATGAGGTCAATTACTACGAACAGTAAGTTTCAAATATATGGATAGGGATTTAAAGACTGACATTTGACTCCTTGGCCTGGGTTAAGAAGGCCCTCGATGACGCTCTCCATACTCCTGCGAAGATTCTATGATGCAATTGGTACGAGTGCTATGGCAGATGTTGATGACGAGGCTCACTGGATCACTGCCACGGAATTCCAGCGGTAGGCAAGAGATAATCTTTTCTATCTCAAGCTAAAGATCATTTAGGCAAAATCTCTACATTTTCAAGGAGGAAACGTATACTGACACTTCGCTCCTTCTTTTCCTTTGCACTCAGCTTGGGTTTTCCTGGTTTCTTCTTGAGTCCCATAGCAGATCGTGAAGTCTGACCGGCAGAAGTATTTGTGGCGCCATTATACGCAAACGTTACTTCGGCTTCTGTGACTTCGGTCATCGTTGTTCTGTCAGCAGCAGCAGCAAGAGCAGCAGCAGCAGCGGCGGCAGCAGCCTCGGCTTCTCGTTTTTGGGCTTGGAGAGCTTCCATCGCCTTAATCGCGTCTCGTTCTTGACAAAACATCAGCCTCAGAAAAGGGAACGTCAATGATATCCAGGCTACATACCCGCTCTTTGTTTTGCCATCATGAAGGACGTATCTGTCGCAGCCTTTGATCTATGGTGAATATGAACAGAGCAAGTAGTCGTGTGCTCATACCTGGGGCCAATCGACAGTTAGAGCGTTCATATTCATGATATACAGCCAGCTTGCGAAAGATTCGTTGAATTTGGTCAGAGACTCGCTGAGATTTTTCATCCCCTCGATATTGGCTTGCAAGGCTTCGGTTTCGTCTACAAATTCAGACAACGCAGGTTCTAGGAACCCAAGTCCATGAGGAGCATCTGGATATGCCTGTGAACGCGAAAGCCTGAAGAGGGAGCCTTGAGAGACGCGTTTGAGAGGCGTTCGATGTGGTGTGTGTGTGGTAGGCATTGGAGCACGTGGTCGAACAGAGATTGGCACGTGTAATTATTTGCTCCAGTTTGTTTTCAACGCCTCCGGACTATGTCGGTTTGCTTGAATCTACTTGTCGACGTCCAGAAAACCACTCCTTCAACGCATTCATTATGAGGCCCACTATTCCCCGCTTCAGCGATATGCCAGGACGTATGTTTAATGTCTTTCCAGGGTTCTTGATACAGAACTGACTGTTCTCATCTGTTTCTATTAAACTCTCTACGGGACCCCTACTGGAAATACTCATACAACTCGCGCATTAATGTCTGGAAACTCTTTATGAACCTCGGTGCAATTTTTTGATGGAATAGCCAAGGTTTACGTGCGTAATAGGTCTTCTTAATGAAGGGGCTATAATTAACGTTCACTCCAGAACCTTTGGTGGGGTGACAGCACTGGTATGAGGCAGAAGGGAATTGTTCAATACAGTGGGTCTGCAATTCTGAATTTTGAAAGATAACTTCTGACCATGCGTTTGCATCATCTGCTCCACGTCTTGACTATGTGTACTATTCGTGATATTAACAGCAATATCGCCCTTCCAAGCCAAGGCTGCGCCCAACATGATTCGCAACTATCTCTTCAATGGATACCGCAGGCTCGGTGGAGAGCTACTGTTCTGGTTGATTCCCTTCGGAACAGGTGTGTATCAAGTTACTTTGAACTCTTTAACTTTTCTTCTGTCGTCGCTAACATTTTTCTTACAGGATATGGCATCTATACATGGGCCAAGAGCTACGATCACCACCAAAACAGTAAAGCAGGACATATCGCTGCAGCAGCTGCAGGGCACCACTAGGTTTTGGTGTAGGGTGTCCTATACGTAGATGCAGTAATAGAATTTCTTTCTGTCAGGCACAATTTCTTGAAATTCGGCTATCATTTTTTTATTTGGTCGAAGCAAACAATATATATAACGGACCGAAAATTTTTGTTTCTGGCTGGCAATCTGCCCAAGCATGCCAGAGCAACACACTCAATTCCTCGATCCATCTTCTGCTCTTGAAGTCCTCAAGACCTACCCTCGTAAAGATGGTCTCTCTGCTTCCGATCTTATGAACACCGAGGTCCATGGCGGCCTAACTTATAACGATTTCCTTCTCTTGCCTGGCATGATCAATTTTCCTGCATCCGATGTGCTCACTGAGAGCCGCATCACGCGAAATGTCACTCTCAAAACTCCCTTCATGAGTAGTCCTATGGACACCGTGACTGAGGCGCCGATGGCCATTGCTATGGCGGTGAGGATCTATCAATCTATTTCCATCGTTTGCAGCGCTTACAACTCTCTCTCAGCTCCTTGGAGGCGTCGGTGTCATCCATCACAATCAGTCTGCCGAGGCGCAGGCTGCGATGGTCCGTGCCGTAAAGAGGCACGAAAATGGCTTCATCACCGAGCCCATCGTCCTGTCACCTTCGAACATCGTAGAAGAGGTCTTGGACATCAAAGCCAGGCTTGGCTTCTGTGGAATTCCGATTACAGGTTCGTCTTTACAGTTCATCGTCTTTTATACGGATGAGACTTCTATTCATAACCTTCGTTCTGCTGAACAAACGCGCTCGTCGCGTGGTTTGTGGATACCTTTATGTATTCTTCTGACTTTGTTTATCATCGATTATCTTGGATCATATTTGCTGATCACTTTCGTTAGATACCGGATCTCTTGGTGGTAAGCTTGTCGGTATCGTGACAGCACGCGATATCCAATTCCGCGATGCCCAAACGCCACTGCGCGATGTGATGACCACTGATCTGGTCACTGCACCATTGGGTATCACCCTTGTTGAGGCAAACGATATCCTTCGGGACTCCAAAAAGGGCAAGCTCCCTATCATCGACTCTGAGGGTCGCCTCATGTCCCTCCTTGCCCGGTCCGATCTCCTTAAAAATCAGTCATATCCCCTCGCATCCAAAAAAGCTGCTACCAAGCAGCTGTACGCCGCAGCCTCGGTCGGTACACGACCTGCTGATCGTGAACGACTTGCCCTTCTGGTTGAGGCTGGCCTCGATATCGTCATCCTCGACTCATCACAAGGCAATTCAATATTCCAGATCGAAATGATCCAGTGGGCCAAGGCCACTTACTCCGCTTTGGAGATCATTGCTGGTAACGTCGTCACTCGAGAACAGGCAGCGTCGCTGATTGCGGCTGGCGCCGACGGTCTGCGTGTGGGCATGGGCTCTGGGTCTATATGCATCACGCAGGAAGTTATGGCTGTGGGCCGTCCGCAAGCGACTGCTGTATACGCTGTCGCGGAATTTGCCCACAAGTTTGGAGTTCCGGTCATTGCCGATGGTGGCATCGGGAATGTTGGACACATCGTTAAGGCCCTCGCGCTGGGAGCTGGAGCGGTGATGATGGGGGGTCTTCTTGCGGGTACGGAAGAGGCACCTGGTGAATACTTTTACCACGAGGGGAAGCGTGTCAAGGCGTATCGTGGTATGGGTAGTCTGGAGGCGATGGAGCAGGGTTCTGCGAAGAAATCTGCTATGCAGGGCAAATACCCATCGCCGAAGAAGGACAATACGGTCGAGAATGCAGCGACTTCGAGATACTTTTCGGAAAGCAGCGCTGTTAAAGTTGCCCAGGGCGTCTCTGGTGACGTGCAGGACAAGGGCAGTGTCAAGGCGTTCTTGCCCTACCTGTATGTGGGTGTTCAGCATTCGCTGCAGGACATTGGGGTGAAGAGCGTTAGCGCTCTTCAGCAGGAAGTACGGGCTGGGAATGTGAGATTTGAACTGAGGACTGCTAGTGCGCAGGTAGAGGGGGGTATTCATGGGCTAAACTCGTAAGTGGAATGGTTGTTTGTGTGTTGTGTGAAACTGACGGAGACCATTGTAGCTATACCAAGAGGCTGTTTGCGTAGAGTACTTGCTAGTAATAGTACAAAATAGAAATTAATTATTTGATTTTGATCAATTTGTTGTGATGGTATCACGTGAGTAAGAATATCAAAAATTGTCGCGGCCAAGTTGTTTTGAGCAATGCTTTCTCGACGACTTCAGGTATTGTCCCGGCAAAGACTGCCTCGACCAGCAAGATTATATTCTACTCCTACAAAGTCCACTAATGCCCAGGCTTTAGCTGCTCGCAGACTTGATCTCAGCACTGAGCTTGCAAATTTCCTTCAAAGGCCCACTCCTTATACCATTCTGCCAGCACCTCTTCCTAGCGACCGTTCATCTCACACAAATGACTTTTATTACGCCGATTCTGCAACAAGGGACCTCCTTTCAGTCATGGACGCATGTCTCCATAACCTCTATGACGTTCCCCGAGCACGCAGCATTTTTGACCGTCTCCGTGAACGCCCCAACAACCCTTCCCTCTCGACTCCCATCTACAACGCTTTTTTAGAGGCCTATGTCGCAATGGCTGGCTCAAAAGGCCCCGCATACGTCTTTGTCGAGTATGCACACGAGCTCTACCGTGTTCTCGAGAGCGAGTCTGAATACTTTGCTCCTGACGCAACTTCTTATGCAGTAATGCTTCTCGCATATCAACGGTTAGTCCTTTCAATCCATTCTTTTTGTTTTTTTGCCGAGAGTATCCCCTCAATTTTTTTTTCCCTACTCAGCTTCGGTCCCAAATCAGCCAACCACGTCGAAGAAGTTGTCCTTCCCACCCCTCGTCAACTCCTCGACTCTGCTCTCCTCCGTCGCATTCCTATCACCCACATAATTTCTGACCGCACCATCGAATCCTCAGAAGAAGCCGTCCAAATCATCAAGGACCTCTCTCTTGCGGCCGTAGAACTCGACAACTCTCAAATCCTTGCGGAACTTGGTCAGGCCGAGGCTATTGGACTTGAGAGACCCGATATTCTGGATAACGTTCCCGAGGCGCGTCCAGTCACAAAAAAATCTCAAACCGAGGAAGGCGAAGAAGAACAGGTCATTCCCTTCAGCATCAACAATCTCCGCAACCACCTTGCTCAAATAACCTTGGCTCGTCGCGTTCTTTCTGACGACGTCATTGCCCGTCAGGAACACCTCGAAAAATCTGCATACGACGTCGCCATAGACACCATGCGCCACCAGTCTGAAATTTTTGAACAGCTCGGCTTGCCGAATGGAACACTCAAATCTGAAGACTTGCGACAATGGATGTGGGCCTGGCACACAAAGCTCAAGGAGCGTTTAGTCGTCGAAATAAAAAACATTGCTGCTGCCGAGGCTAAATCTCGCAAATCCAACGAGCCACAGCTGGCACCCTATCTCTCCCTTGTTGATGCCGAACGACTCTCCATCCTCACCATCCTCGAAGTCATGCGCCTCCAAGGCACCGGTGGTGTCCATGATGGCATGAAGACTACTCGTGCACTCGTTGCGATTGGCCGTGCCGTTGAGGTCGAGTACAAAGGAATGGTTTGCCGCTCGAACAAGATTTACATTCCTGCCACACCTCGTTCCAACGCAACGGGATACTTTACGAGCATGGGCTACAAGTCTCTCCAGCAGCGTCGTATCGCCGCGGCAAAGGTGATGGAAGACGGCGAGGCTTGGACTGCTGATTGGACGCAGCAGGTCCGCTCTAAAGTCGGTGGAATTTTGGTAGAGTGTTTGATGGATGTTGCAGAGGTGACAAGGACAGGAGTAGACAAGGCTGGGAAAAGAATGTGAGGCCATTCAACTTTCATTCATTTTTCACATATTCAATTTCTTTGTGTTGTCCAGCTCTGAGGTTCAGCCAGCGTTTTACCACACCTATGAATACCTTCGTGGACAGAAGCTTGGTGTCATTCGTTTAAATCCTGTAGTGTCTACCCGCCTTGCCACAGATCGGGTTGCTACGGCTGTTCACCCACGGCACTTGCCCATGCTCGTCAAACCCAAGCCTTGGGTTGGCTACAAGAATGGTGGATACCTCAACAGCCAAAGTATGTTTTTTTTCTCCCCCATGCAGCTTGATATAGGCTAATGCCCCGTAGATTCCGCCATGCGCTTCAAAGACTCGTCTGAACAGCAAACCTACCTCAAACAAGCCTCCGAACGGGGTAACATCGAGCTCGTCTTTGCAGGCCTTGATGTCCTCAGCAGCACGTCCTGGCAAATCAACCGCAGAATTTTCGACGTTGTACTCGAGGTGTGGAATGCTGGCTACAGAGTTGGCAAGCTCCCTCCCGCAGATTATGATGTCCCCGAGCCTCAGATGCCCCCGGAGGCGTTGACAGATATCCGTGCAAAGAGCGTTTACCAGCAGCGCCTCAAAGCGTGGACCCAAGGAAAGGCAAACAATCACTCGGACAGATGTAGTGTAAATTATAAGATTGAGATTGCCAGAGCCGTGTGTCGCTTTTTCCCCCTTTGCTCGTTTTGTAATATTGATCTTGGTTCGACGTAGTTCCTTGGTGATACCATCTACTTTCCGCACAACCTCGACTTCCGTGGACGTGCATATCCTATCCCGCCTCACCTCAGCCACATCGGTGATGACCTTTCCCGTGGGTTGCTCAAGTTTGGTGAGGGAAAGCCTCTGGGTCAGCGTGGTCTGCGTTGGCTGAAGATTCATTTGGCCAACTTGTACGGTTATGACAAGGCGAGCTTCGACGAGCGCGAGGAATGGGTTATGCAACATCTGGACAACATCTACGACAGTGCTAAGAATCCTTTGACGGTATGTTTTCTTGTTGTGTATTCCACACCAAGTACTGACATGGAGCAAGGGTGAACGATGGTGGCTTAACGCTGATGACCCATGGCAATGCCTTGCAACCTGTATGGAGCTGCACGAAGCTCTCACGTCCCCAAATCCTGAGGAGTTCGTATCTGCGCTTCCCGTACACCAGGACGGAACCTGTAACGGGTTGCAGCATTATGCGGCGCTTGGAGGCGATTCTCGTGGCGCCCAGCAGGTGAATCTTGCAGCGACGGATCGCCCATCCGATGTCTACACGCACGTCGGCAACATGGTAGAACGAGTGCTGGAGGAGGATGCAAAGAAGGGAGACAAGTGGGCGATATTGCTCAAGGGGAAGATCCAGCGCAAGATTGTCAAGCAGACTGTGATGACAACTGTCTATGGCGTCACTTTTGTCGGTGCAAGGGAGCAAATTGAGAAGCAGTTGAAGGACAAGAAGATTGTTCAGGAGGAGGACTCTTGGGCGGCGGCGTCTTATCTTGCTTCAAAGGTATTCAAATTTTCCTTTTGGTATAGACTGGAAGCTAATGTGTTATTTGTAGGTCATTCAATGTATTGGTGACTTGTTTAGTGGTGCAACAGCTATCCAGAATTGGTTCTCTTTCTGCGCCCGGCTTATCTCGAAATCCATTCCCAAGGATCGTTTGCCAGAGGCTATGGCGGAGAGCAAGAAACGCCAGAAGAAGAAAAGAAAGATGTTTACGATCTCCGACACGCGTCTCAAGAAGGAACAGATGACCTCTGTGGTGTGGACAACGCCGCTTGGCCTTCCAATTGTACAGCCATATAGGAAGGCCAACCGTAAGCAGATCTCGACCAACTTGCAAACGATATACATCTCAGATCCCAACTCGCCTGCAGAGGGTATGTTTTCTCCTCTAGTTTGAGTTCGCTTACTCATTTGTTGTTATCATAGTGAACTCGTTGAAGCAAGCGTCTGCATTCCCTCCCAACTTTATTCACAGTCTTGATGCCACACATATGATGCTTACTGCATTAGAATGCCGAGTACGTTGCGCTGAACTTTTCCCTCTGTCAATCTTACCCAACCTTAATGCAGACACAAAGCCTTACCTTTGCATCCGTGCATGACTCTTACTGGACACATGCAGCCACTATTGACAAGATGTCAGAGATTATCCGTGACACATTCATTGCTCTGCATTCCTCTGATGTTCTAAAAAAACTTGATGCCGAGGTAGGCCTTGTGACTTTTACTATCCGCTCGCGCTGATTCACGGATTTCTGCCTTTAGTTCCGCGAACGATACAAAGACTACAAAATTCCTCTCGTCAGTCTTAAAAACGGTTCACTCATTAGGGGCTTGCACAAGCTCGGCTCTCGCATTGTCGTGACACCTGAGCAGGCCAGGAGCCTCGATGGCCTCCGGGAATTGCTGGAAATCTCCGAAGACACCGAGACGACTGCGATTGATGAGAGCGAGGTCAACAACGTTGCCAATCTCCGAGATGAGTTGAATGCACAAGCGCAAGCTGAAGGTCTCAATGAGGAAGAGATAGTCGAGGATGATGACGAAGGCGTCAAGATGAAGGAATCGGAGATGCGTCAGCTCATGGGCAAGTTCGTCAACATCGTTGATTTGCTGCCGCCACTGCCCGAGAAGGGCTCGTTTAAGGTCGAACAGATCAAAAAATCGCAGTATTTCTTCTCATAGGCTGCTGCGGCTTTCTATTGGATTACGCACATTTTCGCATGTCACGGAAGTCAAGTTGCTATCATACTTACATTGCTCTCTAGATATTACGACTACCCTCCTACACTCACCTCTCTGCATATCACATTTTAGGCTTAATACTGATTGTATCTTTAGGATTTTTATATAATAGACAGATAATACCAGCGTTATTGAAACCGGCAGTGAGCGTACTAAGGTTACGTAACTTGAGTCTACGACGGCCACCACCACCTGGCCGCAATGTCCATGAAAGACCGTCATTACTGGGCTCAGCTACGGCTCGCGCTTACTTCTGGTCAATGGGCGTCGAAATATCCGGCCAAAGCTCTAAATGGAACTGCTCTTCCCTGGTCAGAATTACTTCGCAAGTTCAACAAGCACTGTAGAGGTTTCCAGGACATAGCACAAGTTGCATCGCATACCCAGGCTCTGGCACTGCTACTTGCAGCAAATTCGCAAGACGAGGATCAGGACGATGCACCTGGAGATGGTATATATCCTTTGGAACTGGGCATGAAATGTATGCTTCCAGAGGAAAGACTGGAAGAGGCGAGTGCAGGGTATGATGCGTTGCTCGCCATGAAGTCGTCGAATTTTGACGTGCGTGCTGCAATCGCTGTCTCTTGGATTTTGTTTGACTCTTCTCCTTCTCACAGAGCCTGAATTTTGTGCTCGCGTACTACGCTTATGCTTTGGGAAACCCATCTCAATGCCTCACTCATCTCTCCAATATTCCAGAGATTCTGAGCCTCCCAAACCACATACCATCTGAATCTGATACATCAACGCGTGCCAGCACGACAACTGGACTTACCAACCATCACCTACATGTCCCAAGTTTCTCGACCTCACCGTCATTCTCTTCGGCAGGAGCTAGCACTGCGTCTTTAGCTGACTCATCGTCGCCAGATATAAAGGACGGACGAGCATGGGCGATGACGGAGACGCTCAGGAGCGTGTGTTTGCAAGGTATGTGTGGTCTCTATTGCGCTAGATAAGAGTTCTAATTTCCTAATCCCAGGCATGTCCCATGAAAAGCTCTCACAAACCAATCCCCATGCAGCTATTGCAACTTATCGCTCCGCTCTCCCCCTCCTTTCGACGCTCGGTAGCATATTCTCCGATCCATCCGCGTCGATGGTCAATACCAAAGTATTCCTTCAGCACCGTGAACTCTGGCGCTGGGTGGAACTTCTCATCTGGCGCGCTATTGTGGTATCTGCTTCTACATCAAATCCAGAAGACGACAACTTGTGGACATGGCTCAATCAATATGCGGCATGTGCCGTCTACTGGCCCGCGACTTTCCGCACCTGGCACCGCTCCACTATCTCTGTCATATACCTTACAGCCACGACTTTGAGATATCACCCTGTACATGCTCTATCGCCGCCTTTGCGACTCCCGGTAGGCGGGGAAACGGCGTGGTTAAATGCGGCACGAACAGTGATCAATGATTATCGCTCCGTATTAGGCGTGTGCACTAGCTTTCCGACCGCAGGGGAACATAACACTCGAGTAGAAGATTTCGTTGACTTGTCTGTGAGCATATGGGAGGCGAGCGGGGCTAACAGTCATGACGCGGGTTGGGTAATCGACGTGAGTGGTTTACCGGTAACCTATTTCTCCTTGCTTCAATACCAACAGATCCTTTGGTGGGCAACACGCCTCACATTCAATTCACACCGCATTCTACGGCACATGACGCGAGTCCTCCATGTCGCAGGGGACACTCCGCTGGCTCGCCGAACGCTCTTGCTCTACTCTCAGGTCGTAGGCAAAGCTTACGAAGCCCGCCAGGCCAACACTAATTCAGGCTCGACAAACTCAAGCACAGGAGACCTCGCCACAGAGGTGGACTACGATGCCGATGCCGATGCCGATTCTGATAGAGCGTGGGTGGAAACGCTGGTATCAGGTGCCCGGATGCTTTGCAGATGGGGAGCGGCTCAACATGGCCTCGAGGGCCTGAAAGAGGTACGGGAGGCCGGTGAATACATCCAAAAAGCTCGCACACGGCTGAGCCCTGTTGCAAGTGGGCCCGCTGGGACTTGCCTGGTTGCACAGGTTGATCTTGCCGAAGGAATTTGGAATGTAGTTATGACCCTGAAAGGCAAGTGTCAATTGCCAGGACACACGCAAAACTCATCTTAGTCCTCCAGAGCAAGACCCACATACTCGTCCAGGACGTCTTGCACACGCACACGAATCCTTCTTACGGGCTTGTTTCCAGCCTATGTTAGAAACATCCCGAGAAGGAGAGGCAAAGCATGTATTCGTACCTGATCCAGCAGCCCTCTTTCACCTGTCCCTATCTTTCGCACACCCTGGACCTAAACATGACCTGGAGCAAGCAATTATCTATGCAGGGCGCGCAGTAGAAGCAGACCCGCGTGAGATACGATACTGGCACCTCCTTGGACTATTGCTCGCAGCAGCAGAGAAATGGTGTGAGGCACGCGAAATTTTGGAATCTGGAGCCGCTCTTAGTGAGGACGATACACCTAAGGATAATGGTGATATAGTTCCAAAAGCAACTTCTGCACCATTGAAGGCGAATCAGATACCACTTCTTAATGGTACACTACTTCCTCTGTTTGGTACCCTTCTTGCACCCGTTCAAGGGCATCCACCGCCATCTAAAGAGGATGTGTTCGAACATGCTCTGCAATTGCGAATAACACAAGGCATCCTTACAGAGGTTATCGATGGTGCTGAGGGAGCCGAGGAAAAATGGCTAGAAGTCTTTTCTTGGGTAGCTGCCCAGCGTACACCCATCACCAGCCAACGTGAGATGCCCTAGAAGTGTATCCGTATACTTTCTAATCTAATTTTTTTCTAGATACCCCGAGGACATCAGTGGATGGAGGTCGGCCAATAAGGGAGAAAACACCATCGTTCATTGCTACGCCGTCTGCTGATGAATGTTCGCTATATCCACCTGTCCCTATTTCGACCTTCCATGAGTTCAATGAGAAGCAGGACACACTTGATCCCATCCCCATAAACGTATCACCCGCGACTCCGGAAACTGATACCCCGATACTGCCCAGGAAACGACTCAGCTCCTCAACAAAACGCTCATCTTCGATTGATCGCGATGCATCAAAGTCGAAAAAAATGCAACAAATGCTCAAGAATCGTGTACACCAAGGCCGTGCTCGTGTTTCTACTATCTCAAAGAAGATTGGAAATGGCGTTGTTAGGACGGGTAGTCTAAAGCGACCAAACTCAACACCTGGTATGTGCTATACCCCATTCTGACCTTTTGTTCCAACCTTGTTACAGACTTTCACGCAATCCTCCGCCAAACGTCTTACCAAGCCTCCTCAATTCACTCTCGACGACGAATCAGTTCATTCTTGAATAATCCAGATGACCGTACACCGACTGAATCGCCGCCACCACCACCCGTTCCCATTCCGCCACCACCACCGCCGCAGGAGAAGAAACCCAATGTACGAGCAGCGCACCGCGATAGACTCATTGCAAACTTGTGGTTAATGTCTGCTGCGACATTCAGGCGCCTCGGGAAAATTGAGCAAGCCAAGGGCGCGATACAGGAAGCAGAGGTAAAGGATGAAGGGAATCCTGCGGTATGGGTTCAGGTGAGTACATCCTATGTCGAGACAGTATTGATTTCGATGGATTTCCTTTTAGTTAGGGTTGTACTACGTCGCTCTCGGACAGCATGAGCACGCTATAGATGCGTACGAAAAGGCGCTATTTATCGACCCAGATGACATCTCAGCCACGGTGCACCTTGCACGTTTATTCCTTTCCCGACATCACATGCAACCAGAACATCAACCAGGCTCTGCATCATCAGTTAATGTAGATCTTGCAGCAGGGATGCTAGGGCATTTGACCCGTGGTAGTGGTTGGGATGTGCCTGAAGCTTGGTACTATCTAGCAAAAGCATATGGGCTACAAGGGAGAAAAGATCGAGAACGCGGATGTTTGGATTTTGCTTTGGATCTCTCAGGTACACGTGGCATTCGAAAGGCTAATGCAGCAGTTGGTTGGTGTATTTAATAATATATACAAGAAAATGCTTTGCTTCGCTCCGGGGTTTTTGCAGCTGCATGCATGCATATTTGTTATCAGTAAACAAATTGATCTTTGTTTTCTGGAAATCTAGACTTCGCCTAACTCCACTATCATGCCATACCACATCATCAGCCTTGATCTGAAATTAGCAGCAATGAACCTTTACAATTGTGGGCTTATTCCATTAGATGATATTCTAGACTGTTTTGGCTTCTCGGAGGGCATTTTTGTTGCATTCTCAGTAGTGTTGAGAAGAAGTTCAGTTCAGTTCAGTTCAGTTCAGTTCAGTTTTTTGACCTTCAGGAAAACCATGAACCAGCTGGTTCTGGTTCTGCCAAAGGTTTAAACCATGAACTGCAGTTTTCAAGACCAGTTCAGAACTGGTGGAAAAGTGTAAACTGGTCTTTTTCAGTAAAGACAGCAATTGAACTCAAAACTGACAGTAAACAGTTACACAAGGTCTATATTAGTAATTGACCATGTGTTAGGTGAATGCAGTGCATGTAATAACATTTCAAATTGTTTACAAATGATTCTAGAGAAAATTTAAAGGGAGTAATTATCTATTTAAGGCAATCTATGTACTATATAGCATTAAAAAAATGTAAGGGTGACCTCTGAGAGCTGTGAGTCAGTCACAAGAGAATACAAAGAGAACAAGTCTGAGGATTCCTAATGGCCAGAGCAAATGTTCTGTGGTGCTAGAAGCATAGAAACAAGTGTATAGTACCTTTAGCCACCATAGAGTCAATAGAAAGGAGATAACTACAAAAGGAGAAACTCAAAGAGAAAAAACTCTGGAGATCTTTGGGGCTGGATTAGATTAGATAGAGGAGCTTTTGTAAGACACGAGTCTTCACTAAAATGAGGGGTGAGTAAATGAGACCGAGCTCTGTAGGCGTATCTATGGTACAGAGTGATGGGGAAGTCCAGAAGACTTCCTATAATGTACGTGTCTCTATATGTGAGAAACGAGATAAGGTTTGATCAGTATCACATGTGTGTGTCAAGACTGGACTGAGCTTATACCCCTCCCCATCCAAAAGAAACTGAGGCAGAGATGAAGAAAAATTAAAGAGAAGTAATGTAAGAATAAAGGAAAATTCCAAATCCATGTCCTGCCAACCATTCGTCAAGAGCCTGATTGTTGTTGAGGTCCTTGCCAGATAACCATTCATCGTGTTCTGGACCAAATCCCAAATAACAAACTTTGTATTGCCAGCTCTGACCCTGATGGTGGGAATCAACAATTCGATCCACATAATATTTGTTTAGGCCAGTGTCAGGTGCAAGGACAGGCAAAGGTTCAACATTACATTGTGAAGAGAATGATTCATCATCATTTTCCACAAAATACAATAGTTTAGATGTGTGGTAGATCGCAAATTGTTCCTGAGCATCAGGACAGAAAACCATCACATTTGAGGATTCCAAGTTGATGTCAGTGGTACAAAAAGGGCCATCATACCTTGGAAGCAGCTTAGTGACATGTTTACCATTTTCATGGTTGAAGATGAGATGATTGTCAGACGTGGTGATAAGAAATGATCACCAACAGCAAAAGGTGCGTCATCATGCCATGCTTCATTAGCATGGGCTGCTTGTTGGATTCTTGCCTGAAGCAAGTTGTCTTTAGCTTCGAGAGTATCCATACAAAGACGTTCCACAAGATCTTGAGCCATTTCAGCCTCAGGCACAGGTGCTACATCCTTAGAAATGACTGATATAAAAGGTGGAATCATATGAGGACTGCGACCAAAACACAAATGGAAAGGAGAAAAACTAGTTGATTTGTTCATGGTATTTGTGATTTCAAAACAAATACGAGGCAATGCATGTTTCCATCCCAGTTGGTTCTGGTTGAAGTAGAAGTGGAGGCATTGATTCACAGTCTTATTTGTGTGTTTTCTGGAACCATCCATCTGGAGATGGTATGCTGTAGACATCTTCAATTCAATACCCAGTAAACATGACAGATGTCACCAGAATTTTGAGATAAACAACTTGTTACGATTGCACACAATGTTTAGGGGCAGACCATTTTCGCAGTACCAATGTTCAAAGAACAGCTCAGCCAGCTGGGCTGCAGTGATATCTGTGCAGATTACAATAATATGGACATCTGAATGTAGGCGGTCAGTGATCATCAGAATACAGTTGAAACTATCATCCTCAGGCAGAGGACTGACAAAATCCATTGCGACAGATTCACAATGATTGTCAGGAGTAGTCAATAGATGCAATGGGCCTATCAGCTTCTTTGTCAAGGCCTTGAGATGCTGACATTCACGACATCCAGGAATGTATCTCAATTTGAGGTCACATCACATTTTAGGCCAATAATATGACTCACAGAGTACAGCATATGATTTGTCAAAACCAAAATGCCCCAAGGCATTATGGGCCAATCGAAAAATAGTCTTATAGACAGAGCCACATTGAGGAACCATCAGTCAATTCTCAATAAACCAGAGACCATCAATGTTTTGCAGGATGAGCATCCTGTGAGCAGCACTGATCAGGTTAGAACACCAAGGATCAACCATATATCCAGTCTTAATGTCACTCAACAGCTTGTCATTGATCTGAAATTCTAGCACAGGTGATGTAGCAGCCACAGCAGACGTATAAGCCAAGCCTTTGGCTGAAGACAGAGGAGACATGAGAGATGCAGGAAAAATGGCACCAATGCAAGCAGTCACCAGATCATCATTATGCATCAAATCTGCCAAGGACAGACTGCCTCAATAGCAGCAGCAGAATCTACTGGTAAGCAGAAAAGAGCATCCGTGACTGTATTATTTTTTCCCTTAACATACACAAGTTTACAATCAAATTGTGACAAAAATTCCATCTACTGGGTCTGCTGATAGGACAGGTCACGTTGTGTCTGAAAGTTGAGCAGTGTCTTGTGGTCAGTAAAAATGACAAAATGAGAACCAAACAGATCTATATGTCACTTCTTAAGGCACACACAATCACCAACAACTCCTTTTCATAGACAGGATAATTCAATTCAGCACCTTTAAATGTTTGGCTTTCAAACGTCACAGGGCATGCCAATTCTCAACTATTGCCAAAGGATGAAACAGCTCCAGAACAATAATCACTAGCATTTATTGTCACAAAGATCATTTTTGATGGGTCTTTATGGTCAATAGTAGTGAGACAATCATGACCAATTACCAGTTCTTTTATAGCATTGAACACATGTTGGTATCGAGGTGTCCAGAGCAGAAAATTTGGCTCATAGTCAGCAGAGGTCAATTCATTCAGAAGGCGAGTGTGATCAGCCAGCTGTGGCAAGAAAATGGCAATATAATGCACAAGACCCAAGAAAGCCTGAACGTCCTTCATGCACTTAGGTCTGTGCCAATTCAGGATGCAGTCAACCTTGGATGTATCTGCTTCAATACTAGCTGCTGAGACATGATGACCCAGGAAATCAATGGATGTTCAATACAAATGAGTCTTCTTCTCTCCTTGTTGACCTCACCCCTCTTGCTCTGCTTTGCCTGCTTCTGCTGTTCCTTCTCCTCGCATGCTGCCTGATCCTCCTGGCACATTTGAAGCCCCTCCTTACTTGTCATAACATGTGCCTTCACATGAATGCACCATCCATGACCGTTCTTCTTTTCTGCTTATCAGTTAGTCTGTGAATGGAGGGTAGCTGCCTCATGGATTGCAAAGACAGCGTGAACTTCAGCAGAATGGTACTGTGCTTCTACAAACTCCCTGATCGCCTCAGAATGTGCAAGCTGGTCTTGTAGATTTGCCACTTGTGCTTCAAGAGCTTTGATGCGTGCAGAGTCAGACTGCAAAGGTGTGCAAGATAGAGGTGTTGACAGTGGAAGTCTCAGCGTTGGTGCAATAGTAGATGAGCGAGTACGTCGTAATGGAATGGGAGTATCTGATATCAATGGTAAAGAAGGTGAGTGATTGCAAAGCTGTCGGTGGTGAGAGTTGAACATTGTGGATGGTTGACAGCGTGAGTTTGATAAACCCATGACCACACAATTGCCTGCTGATCCTTCATCCATTTCAGCATCTTCCATATTTTCACCCTCCTCTTCCTCCTCCTCCTCCTCCTGCTCCATGTCATCCACATCTTCTTCTTCATCACTCAAATTGTCATCCTCGTCACTTTGATTTCCAATGGAGTCATTTGTCAATTGGTAATTGCTTTCATCGCAGGAGACGTGGGCAGTAAAGAAAAGGTTGTCAGATGAGGCATCGGGCGCATGGGGCATTCGAGCTGGGAATGAAGCAGGGACACAAGGAATTGTGAATGTCGAGTAACTTGGTGTGTAGTCAGCATCTTTAAAAATGTTCGGTGTGATGTCTGATTCCTTGAAGGCATCTGTTCTTTCTGGGTTGATTCCCACTTTTTGCCATGCCTGTTGAATGGTTGTAGCCTTGAAGGATTGATTCTGGGCCACCATGTACTCTCTCACAATGTTCACAAGCTCTATTGGCTCACCAGTTTCATCCAACACCTCTGTGCATCAATCAACCCATGCTGTCACGAGCAGCAAGAATACACCAACATCTAATGGCTGAAGATGATGGGTAGTATGAGAAGGGAGACAAAATAGGTCTATGTTGCTCTCACAAGCTAACTGGATCATTTCAAGCATGGTATGTGAGTTGTGTCCATCATATATGAGAAGTATTCTTTTTCCTGACTTGTTGCATGTAGTCGCCTGTGGAATGAAGGTTTTTTCAAACCACTGGTGCCCAATGAAGTCATCTGTCTATCCAGTTTTTGATGTTGTGACTCTATTTTTGTTGTGAGTACCATTTATAATCACAAAGCTCAAAACTTACATTGCTCCAGGCTTACACATCTATTCCTTGCAAACAGACTTTCCTGAGAACACAAAACCTGGTTTGATAGTTGCTGTTCCATCTGCATACACCACTTTGATGATTGTGATGAGCTGGAGGTCATACTCTTCAGCTGATATTGCGACTTGTTGGTGATTGCAAAGATGAATTTCTCCCTCTTTCCTTTCTGTCCTCCTCTCATCTGTATTCTTTTCTTATTTATATTGTATATGTTCTCCCAAGGTATGTCATGTGTGCACATGTGATTCATTAACAGCCTGAAATGATCATTGACAGTGATGAAGTTAAACGCATGTGCACGCTTCAGATCAAGACCAGTGCCACACCCCAGCTTGATATTGTCATGCTGTTTTAAGAACATGTTCATCCAGGGCTTCAAAACTTTGACTTGGCCCTGTCTGTGCTCAGGAACAACAGCCATTACTTTTGGGCGCAGGGTATGTCGGTTGACAGGATGGCCTGTCAATGCCAGGTACTTGAGCCAGTCAACAAGTGTTGCTTCTTCTGCAGGAGTGAGAAGACACTGGTTCTTGTGTGCAACAGATTTTGACTGTGCCTGCCCATTGACATGGTGAACCAGAGTTGAGTATGAGACATCGTATGCTTTGGCGGCAGCTCTGACAGTTTTGAATAGATCACATTTATAATTCTTGCATGCGTTCTGGAGAAGCTCTTCTGTAGCGAGGTCAATAGTTTTTGCGTGGCCTTACCTGAGTTTGGTGCCATTGCTGGCTTTTGATGTGCCATGGAGAGGTGTTCTGCAGTCTCCAACCTATTGCGGTGCCATCTCTGCCATTTTGCAGAGATCCAAACTTTTCATATGTTGTCACACTTTCATCAATGTCATGTAAAATCCTTCAATTTGAACACATTCTCTGTTACCAATGGGCTCAGAAAATTAGCCAAAGCCCCTTCTGTACATATGCTTTGATGTAGAACCTGACACTTTCATAATAAATTGATGTAACTATTACTTCGAGCGTATTCAATATATTTGATAGGTCTCATTTCACTGTTTGTATTTTACTGAACTCCTACCTCTGTCCTTCTGGCTAATTTTAACCAGCCACTCGCTTTAGATATACTGTATCATATAGCTAATTTTTTGAATATAATACAGTGTGAGTAGATCTAGTGCTATTTACAATTTTCACATCGAGTCCTATTTTCACATTGGTTCCCATCACAGTAATCAAGACAGAGACAGACAATCTAAAAATGAGAACAGCAGCGGGATTGGCAATACTATTTGATGGAATGACCAAGGGGTCCAGTCCACGAATTGGTGTAACAATGGGCACAAGTATTGTTGACTCTAATTCTGATTCAGTTGGTAGTGGTGATAAGAGCGAGTCTACGTGCGAGCGACTGCAGGTGGTTAAGAGAACTGAGGAGGAAGGTTGTCGAGACAGGGTGGGCTAAGCAAGATTTAAGTGAGTAAGTGAGCAGAACAGAAGGCAGTTGATGTTTAAAAAAAAGTGTAAGACACTAAAATGAAGAGCAAGTAAATGAGACTGAGCTCTGTAGGCATATTATCTATAGTATAGAATGATGGAGAAGTCCAGAAGACTTCCTATAATATATGTGTCTTTATATGTGAGAAACGAGATAAGGTTTGATCAGTATCACGTGTGCGTGTCAAGACTGGACTAAGCTTACAGCTTTAGAGCAATGAAAAAGGTGCAGAATAGAAGGTAGAAGCCTATAGTAGTTAGAAGTGATTGTGAAGGATGTAATATAAGGAAAGAGATTGTAAATGAGTATTGAATGTATCTTTTAAGATGAACTAGGCAGATAATGAAGAGGAAAAGGAAAGAATAAAGATATAAGCGATAGAATGAATAAGATTGATTGTCTCTTGACATCACCTCCTCTCTAAAGTGCAGCATCTCAATGCATCTACAGTGCCTGAGAGAAGAGTATGAGCACAAGAGCAGGATTGAGTGGGCACACCCTATGCTGATCTTTCAAAAGCCTACAGTCCTCATTCGAGTTCTCTTAGGATTTTCACTATAACCTAGTGTGAACACTTAAGACTGTCATCTCTATTCTTTTTTGTCTAGTAGGGTTGTTCTTGTGGGAGCCTGCTGCATCATTGTAGTATTGCCCTGACATCTTGTTCCTCCTTGGTCATAGGTCAATCAGACCTGTTGGCATATCGTCTTTCAAACTTCATGTCTCTAAGGTGCTGGCCAGCACTGAAGCTCGAGCCACTGGAAATGTTTGGGCTTTGGTGAGGTAGTTGACAAGGTAGAGGCATCTTGAGGGGAGAAAAAGGCAAAATTTGTCAAGTTTGGTAGGGAGTGGGCAATGGAGGAGAGGTTTGCAGTGTTGGGGCATCTTTTGTGCTGGAGCAAGCGAGAGGCTAGCGATGCTGGGACATAAGCACTTCAGGCAGCCCCTCAGGAAAGGGTCTTAGGGTGAACCCTCTCTATGAGAAGTTAGGCTTCAAAGGCCTTGCT